>MU271296.1:0-12270 GCA_021432655.1 Atractiella rhizophila
GAAAGGTGTTGAATTGAGCGGGACAATGGAGTGCTCAATCAGTAGGGAACGATTGGGCTCATAACCTGTTGAAACTGAGGTTCATCAGAGTGACAGGACGAAGAAAAGATCAGCATTGCATGAACGTTGGTGAGGAGTCACCTACCTGAGGTTCATCAGAGTGACAGAACGAAGAAAAGATGAACCTCAGATAGCTGAAAAACAGACTAAACTACGGGAGCGGGCGGAACTGACACCAGATGCGATAGCCAGCTCAAAAGGGCAGAAAGAAAGTAAAAGTCAAAAACGTAATAACTTCAACAGAGTCAAGTTCTGACCGCGTCACAGTAGAGCAGCTGCAATATTCTGAGCGGGTGCCAGTGGTACTGAGTGGTAGCCTCCGATCAGACTACTTCGCCTAAGTCAAGAAGAATACTCGTGTTTACTCCCAAATACTTTTTGTTGAGCCTTACCTAAAGTTCGGGAGACTGATCAGAGTTTGTCAGCTGCAATATCATATTAACACTGGTAGTCATCAACAGCAACAACCACGGCCACTGTGGGAGCATCTCAATGCCACACGCAGACAGCTCTCGAATCTCCCCTACCTCGTCTAAAGCTGAATTTTACTCCCTCCTCCATACCCAACTACGCTCACTCCTCGCTGACCAACGAAACGTGATCACCAATGCATCCAATCTCGCCTCCCTCGTTTACTGGGCTCTACATGGCGAAGGCCGGCGCGTGAACTGGTGCGGTGCGTCAATCTTTCGATGTTTCAGAGTGAATCAGTGATAATGACATGACGTTGGAAACAGGATTCTATTTTGTTCCTTTCATTCTGGACCAGCGTTCCGCAAATCCAACACCATCGGATATGCCGACGTCCCTCCTTCTCGGCCCATTTCACGGTCGTCCCGCCTGTCAATCCATTTCTCTGTCCCATCCGAAGAAAGAGCATCTCGGGGTATGTGCCGACGCCTTCCTTACTGGCGAAACTGTGCGGGTCGCCAACGTCGAGCAGTATCCGGGACACATTGCCTGCGACGGGGAGACGAAGAGCGAGATCGTCCTCCCTATCTTAGTTGGAGACTTGGGGAGGAAAGTAGGAGTATTCGATTTGGATTGTGAGGTTCTGGAGGGATGGGATGAAGAGGATCAAAAGGGCCTGTTGGAAGTCGTGAGGATCTTTGTGGAGTGCTCCGATTGGGGAGAAATGTGAGTTCATTTTTCAATCTCAGCAGCTCCATCAATCAATCTTCAAATTAGAAATTAGAATGGTATGGGAAATAAAATACAAACCCTCCAACAAACGAAGAAGCTAGAATTTCCTTTAGAGTAGTGTACTTGCTGGGCATAATTTCAGTGGAATTCAACAATCCTTGCGTACCTTCACCAACTTGTATGTCTTGAAAAGATGGGTGAAATCCAGGGCGAAGAATGTGTCTGAACCCGGAGTAAAAGTAGAAGTGCAACTGGGGATCTCAATTTGACAATCATTGGACAAAGAATGGTGAATACAACAGGAACGATAAATTAGCAGTGGTGGGATGATAGGAAGGTGTCTCAAGAGAAAACGACATTATAAGTTCCCTTCTGAATCACCAACGAGCTTAATCTTCCGTTTCCCTTTTGAATCCATCTTTTTCTGTCGTCCCTGTTCTGGAGAGGCCTGAAAACCCAAATCCTGCCATAACTTCCCTGGATGGATGTTCTTTTCCGCGCTAGAGACTTGACTGGAGAGAGGAATCGAGAGTTCTGGCTCCTCGAGCAAGTTTTCGAGTGCTGGAGTAAATGCCTCTGCAAATCAAGCGTCAATAATGGGTAACGGCTCTGAGAATAAGGATGCGAGGAGAGACGAACGTGCAGTTTTCCATACCTTCTGCAACTCAAGGAAGTAATTAACGAACTTTCTACACTGCACCTCGAGGTTGTAAGCTGATTCACCACACAAGTTCCCATGTTTCTCCCTCTCCCGCGCCACGGCCACCTCCCTTATGAGAGTCCTGCAACTCATGGAAAAGGACCATAGGCACAAGACCATGTTTATGTATCTCATTTCCTCGTAGTTCTCTTTCAGGGCGTCAAATTGAGCGAAGATATTCTTGGCACTTCGGTAGGAGGAAATCATGGAGATGTCGGCCGGGTCGAAGGAGAAGAACGGGGAGTGAAGGATGATCATCATGCTTCATCGGCATCCTCTATCAGCATTCCTGGTCTAGCGAGAGGAGAAGCGACGAACCTGTTGACGATGCAGTAGGCTTGGAGATAGTAGTATCTTTCCCGCTTCTCTTGCGTTGTGAGCTGCCGATTGAGCGTGGATAGCATTATGAACCGTCTTGGGAAAGCGTCGATGTGCTTTTGGACGAGGACATGAACAGCCTGGAACTCCGCACTGGTGTCCATTAGCCCATCTCTTGTATATAAGGCTAGAAATACGAACCTATCTCTGGCGTGTCTAACGTCGAGCTGAATCTTATCCTTCAACCTGCCGACATTCACTGTCTGGTCTATGCCCATTAGACACGACTGTCAGCCAAAACGGGGTTCTTTCCGAAGTGAGAAGAAAAACAAACGTCGAACGAAACACATCACTTTGTCGCTCAAGACCGACATCTTAACCATCAGCTGATGTGGCTGATAGTCGTCCAACTGCAACCCTTCCTCCGCCTCGACCTCCCAAAACTTCGGATGATTACAACACATTTTTTCCATTTCCATCCCCTCCTCCATCGCTGGCGAACACGGTACTCTAGGTGGGAGTGGCGCGAGGACATCGACCATAGATAACGGCGCAGGATAGTTAGTCACGCTCGAACAATACTGCTCCATCGACATCGTTGTCCAGAACAACATCGAGCTGTCATTCATACCAACGTCACCTTGGGTTACCCTTCCACTTTTGGGTAATTAGGGAGAGAGGGACGAACCGCTCGTATGACTCTCGCTCCTTCTTTGTGCTCTCACTCGACGGAACATTGAGGGAGCCAGCGGTGTAAGGAGTCCGATGCAGGCCCAACATCATGCATATCCTCGCTGCCGTTCCACTCCAAAGGCCGGAGAGGAGGTAATGGGCTAGATATTGAACGCTGTTAGATAGTAAAACGCGGGTGGACAGGGAAAAATGGTGGGAAGAGACTTACCGTCGGTATGCAGGAACAAGACGGTGACAGTCAAACACCTAGCAACGTCGAACAACCTCCTCTCTCTCTCCTCTCCCTCCTCTACCTCCTGAACCTGTCCCTCTATGTCGGCCACAGCCTTTTTGATGCCGTTAAACAAATGATTGATCAACTGTCTTTTCACCGTCCTTCCTTTTTCCTTCGACCCGAAACTTCCCATCTGAGCATCACTCGACCTCTCCATGCCAACTATTCCCTCGTTCTCCATCTCCACCTCTCCTCCATCCACCTCCCACCACCTCCCACCTGCTCTCCTCACCATCTCCGCAATCTCCTCCTCCTTCAACCCATACAACCCAACCAGACAAACTGCCAAAACGAGGGGATAAAACGGTTTTTCCCCTTTCTCTCTCTCATACCACTGAGTGACGACTCCGGAGATGAAGGTTGGAGGATAGAGGATATCAGCGAGGACGATACATTTTCCGTATGCCGCGAACACTAGCGGGATCGTCACTTCCCGTGGTGGTAAGCATGTCGGCCACGGATTCTGTGTCCTTCGCACACTCCTGTTTGGCGGGGACGAGAGCAGTGGGATGGCGGATGGGAAGTGCTGCGTTGGGGCAGATGAGGAAGCGGCGGGGTGAGATGGGGGTTGAGAAGTCGGTGGAGGCGTCGGCGTTGAACCGGGTGGTGTGGGAAAGGGAAGAAGCACTTGTTCGTATGCCCTTTCGGTGTGAGGTAACGGAGGTGTAGCGTTGGTAGAGGGATTAGAAGTGTGTGTGGAGAGGTAGGGAAAGGACGAGGGTTGAGAGGGTGGAGGAGGAGACGGGAGGGCTGGGAAGGAGAAGGAGATGTTTGACCAATTCACATCTTCTTTTCTCTGTCCTTGCTCCGCTTCCACTGCTCCTTTGCTTCCTCTATCTCTGTCATTGCGCATCGTGGGAAATAGATGGGTGTAAGCTCCCTTGTCGGTCGAAGGGTCGTATGGGAGCACAGGAGGAGGAGTGCGAGTGGTCGGTTGTGCTTGTTGCTGTTGAGGTTGGTCAGAGTTACCAGATTTGAGCGCCTCAAAAGCTTGTTTCAATGCCTCTACAGGTCCAAATCAGTCATAAAGTGAAGTGAGGGAAGGGAAGCGAGAGGGGAGAGGACGCACCCAACCTCATGCCCAGAGCAAGCACTTCTCCATTCTCATTTCCTCCTTCTTCTCCCTCCCCCTCTCCTTCTGCCTCTCTATCTGCATGCCCATACCACTCCTCCACCCTCTTCCTCTTCTTTCCCGCCAACCTAACGTCTCCTCCTTCCCATCCACGAGTCTGACCAGGATCAGGGACACCGGTCGGAACCGTCCACCTAGCATTAGCATTGCTCGGGGAGTCACCGGTGCCATCCGTACTTCCATCCTCCCTCGTCCCATTTTCTCTTCGAGCTTGGGATAAGGGTAGACTTGTGTTGTGCTCGTTCGGTGGATTGTGTTCAAGTTCATCGTGTGGATGCCGGTTATTACCGTTGCTGATCACGTATTTGGGCTTCCTCTGCCTTCCAGCATCGTATTCGCACGTCTGGGCGAGGGAGGAACCTCTCTTGGAGTTCTGCGACCGGACGCATGCGCCACCTAGTTTCGTTATCCATGTTCACTATCTTTTGACAGGCTATGGGACGGGATGGAGCCTACACGGAAATTTGCCTGTTAAACAACATTCAATCGAGGTTATATCAAGAATAAAGGGACAACATACCATCGCAGCGCACCTTTCGGAGACGACATGCTGTTTACATGGTCCATCAATATCAATAAGAACGCGATATAAATTAAATGAAAAATCATTATGAAAGGAGAAAACGCACAATTACAAGCCTCGTATCGCGGCAAAGGAGGAGCCTTCTCCTTCGCCTTGCCCTTCTCCTTTGCGCCTCCTCCCACATGCACGACATTCACGTTCAGACCACCTTTCATACTCATGGTGCTCATTGTTGATGCTGACCCCAACGGCGACTGCATATTCACATCCGATTGGACGTCCATCCTTCCTTTGCTGCTGCTCTGTTGGGCGTCAGAGGAAAGTCAGCTGTTATTAGTGCTTTTGAGATGCTCTTAGTGAGGAGGAGGAGAGGAGGAGTTGGTGGTGGAAGTGAGGCGGAGGTCAGCTCACCGATTCGATGATGAAGTCGTCGGGCACGGCCGCCACGGTGATAACTGCAAGCCCGAAGAGTTGCCCTTAGCCGATTATGTAATCTTTCATCAATCCCAAGCCAAAATCAAAATTGAATGCCAGGTGCTTGTTTCATTCCAATGCTCAACTACTCGATTACAAGTTCGAATGGAATGTGTAATGTCCATCTCATACAGATACATAACCAAATGAGCACAGCAGAAAACCGTCCAGCGAGTTCAATGAGAACAGCAAACCTGCCATCCTGAGGGAAAGGAACCAAGCTTTTAAGTCCAACGCTCAGCTATCGTGGGACCCTTCAGGTGCAGCTATCAGTTTCTCACCTCCGAGCATCAAACTGCCAACTTACCGCGTCTATGATGCCCATGGTGCCCTCCTCCGTAATGACCTCCGCCATAGTGTCCTCCTCCATGACCATGACCATGATCATCGCTATCACCCGATCCTGCACCATCAAGCTGTGGTGAGCCACCGAAGCATCTATGGGTAGATGTAGACACGTCAAGTCCAAGACTTACCTCGCCTCTTGTGTCCATGTCCCCCGTACCCACCATAACCATGTCCACCACCTCCATGCTGTCCATACTGCCCATGTCCACCACCGTAGTGTCCCTGCTGAGCATGTCCACCTCCACCATATCCACCATACCCTCCACCATGGCCTCCGCCTCCACCATATCCTCCATACCCTCCACCATATCCCCCAGCATGACCTCCACCTCCACCTCCAGCATGACTCCCACCGCCCACCAAACCCCCTAGCAACCCACCCAAGCCTCCAGAGCTTGATCCTCCGCCGCCATGAGACCCGCCACCTGGTTTATTGAGAAACTTGCCAGCGAGCGCACCGACCGCTCCACCCCCAAAAGGAGAAGATCCATGTCCTCCAGACCCAGATCCCGATCCTGATCCAGAGAGAAGAGGAGCGCCATACTTCATCGCGCTGGAGAGCAAGCCGCGGTCCGTTCCTTCTCCTCCTCCCGGTTGTTGTTGTTGGGGGTGGGGAGAGGTGGATGGTTGAGGATAAGGATGGAGAGAGGTGGAAGGTGGTGGGTACGGATGGGGAGAACTGGATGGGGGTGGATAGGGCGGTTGGTGAGGAGGACGCGGATCGTCCCAAGTGATGTGAGGCGGGTTTTGACGTGTGTCGACGAAGTACCACTTTTGGTAGTTTGAGTCGTATTCTGCTACCCATCCATGTGGGAGGGGAGGTCCGGGAAGGGTTTGGCTGGGCTGTGAGGGCGGGAGAGGCGGAGGTGCGTAGGAGGAATCGTTGGGAGGATAGGCCGAGGGGTAGGGCGAGGAGCCGTAGTGGTTTGCGGATGGGAAGTTCATCTTATTCCTGCCGTTTCGTCTTGGTAGTGTACTATTTATTTGTGGTTGACTGTTGAGAAAGAATCAGCAAATGTGTACCGCACCGAAGCACAATTGCCTGGGGATACGATGAATAATCCCGCGTCAATTCGCTCATTCAGCATGAACGCAGCATGGAATGAATGGATCAGATACTCGTCGTCATTACTATGGCTGATCTCCTCAATTGTGGCGAGTCTGCAGAACAAAAATTCTGGAAGAGTAGGCATAACTGCAGATAAATGTCACCGAAGCAAATGAGAATGGCATCTCTCAGACCGTTCCTTCATCAAAACAGCTGTCAAAGAGTTGCTCACCTTTTGAATCTGCCTGCTACACGAGTCTCAGACGACAACGAACTCAAGCCCGAGGTTATATATACCCAACTTCTTCTGCCAAGCCATTTTTACCGTTCCTTCACGGTTTCGACTGTTTTACCCTTCGAGGCGGTATTTGTTGTGTTGCCAATGTAATACGCACTCATGATCGGGACCTTGTAGTAGTATTCAAATTTGTTTCCTTGTCTGGAATTTCCAAGACAGGAAAGTGTAACTTTTGTTTGAATCAGCACTGGTCAACTTGCTGCTTTACTTTTCTCACCTGATAATAAGTGTCTTTAAACCCATCTCCACTCCTTTAATCTAGCGCTGAACGAGGCTCATATTTGACGGAGCAATTGGAGTCGTAGAAACGTAAAATTTGGTTCGGGACTCAAAAGCTTTGAAGGCGCGTTTCTCATTGCTATCTATCTGGTCGAGCTCTGTCGCTCCTTATTGTTCTCAGTTTTATTCCCCTCTTATGTGTCTCGTGTTAAACTTTTGCGGGCTTCTTTGTTTTTGTGAGATGATAAAGTGCAGTTGATGCTGTCGGGTATTTTTTATGCCTGTGTGTAGCCTGTGTGTAGTTGAAGTTACCCTCCTCCGCGCTATCGTCAGAGAATGCAGTCGTCCATCATCATGAACCTTCCATCTTCGCGGCTTTATAATGCTTTGTATACTGTAAATTATCTCCACAGCGTCAATTTTCACCTTCTAGCCCTAATGTCATGTTAGCATCTGTATTCACTTTAACGCGGGAGAAAGGACCTGCATCACACGTCTAATGGCTGGGTGTTTGTTTGCTGATCCTAATGCACACATCCTGAATGCTTGCCTCATGTTTACTTTGCCAACTTTTCTCTTCCAAGGACGCTGCATTATCCAGCCTTTCTGAGACAAATCCTGGTCACAGACTTTCCTTATCCAGTGGGAATCTTAGCTGGATCCGAGTCTTTTCGTTTACAAGTGAGCTCCTTCCTGCTTCTTCTCTCTCAGAGCTCCTCCAAGCTCCCCGTTCATGTCTCCTTTCTCCTTCAAAGCCAATGGTGCCATTACGTAAAGGACTTGGCTCTATCTTTCCCGGTGGATCAGCCAGAAATCAAAGCAAGCCAAGAGCGTGCTCATGTTCGTTTGTTCAATTCAAACACGGCACAATCTGGCACATTCTTCTATCTGCTCTAAAAATGGGATTGGAAAGGAAGAAGAGAACCAAGACGTCTGGACATGCGGTGTCGGGCTTGTCCTTGCAATCTCCCCTCATCACCGTCCAACGCTCTGTATCGTGCAGAGATATGCAGCTCTGATTACCAGAGTTGACCTGATTCTGATTCGAAGATGGGTGAGCCGAAAGGATAAAGAAGCGAAGGGGGATGAGGTCTACGTTAGTCTACGCCGAACGGTGGTCTGGAACTGGACGCCTATTTTCAGTCAGGTTCGCCAAGACTCTCATGAACCTCTTTCCCTTTTTATCCTAAGATTCTTCAGGCTTTTATAAAAGCAGACCCAACCCGCCTTCCCCCCTTGGCAGAAATCAACCATTGATCCTAGCAACCATCATGTCTGCCATGAAAGACATTCATCCATCTCAGACCACCATTCATCCTGACGTCGTCAAACTCTCACCTTCTATCACCTCTATCCTCAAGGCGTATGAGAAAGATGGCAATGGTGACATCGAGCTCCTTAAATCTATACTGGAAGCAAAGAGGAAGGAGGATGAGGTGCGTCTAAGCTGTTTCCCGCCTGGCAACCCAGTCGCTGAGGCATATATTTTTGTGTGACAGCGACTAACAGCTCTGACAAACCTACACCTTGAAACTCTTCGAACAGAGAATATCCGTTCAACTTCAATCATGCTTCAAATGTCTTTACACACTGCACACGCGCACGCACACTTTCCATCTCCTCAATCCCCTCCTCCTGCATCCTCCCCTCCCCCCCTCGCTGGCGCAAAACGCAAGCTTTCGCCTTCGACGGATGGAACTGAGCATGGAAAGAAGAGACGAAAGTCTTCCTCGTCGCATGGGGAGGTTCTTGCCAACTTGAGGAAGAAGCTCATAACTCGCCTCACCTAAGAGCTGTTTAGTAGTAGATTGGGGCTACACTTAATGTTCACATGGGATAACCAAAAGTTTTTGGATGGAACTGAAGGTTGACACAAACATGGTATGCGAGTTAGTAGCGCCAGTACCGACCAATTACTACGCGAAAGCAAGTGGGCTCCAAATTCCGTGGATGTTTAAAAGAGGGAAGACACCACAGCTACAGGCAGAGTCTGGATATCTGGAGGTGGGAACTACTTGTCCCATATCCTATCTTATAGTGAAACTACGAGCATAGATATCCGTTTATTATTCCTTTACAATTTCCAGTCTGTGTACACACCACTCCGTCCGTTTCTCGCCCACAAAGAAGGATAAAGATGACATGGGAGACGTAGGAAATCCTTCGTTCTCTGGCGCTCAAGAATCACCCTGAAAGCAATCTACAATCAGAAGGCGACATTTTTGACGCTCGTGCGCAAGGAAGAGCTCGACACGGAGCAACGGTATCCCTCTTTGAACGAATGATGAAGATTGCCCTCTCGTCTCACTCTCCTCTACGCCAACAAAATTCAAAAAGCGTGGCGACCTTGCTACAGCTAGTGTTTACATTCTCCCATGAGTTTGGGGAGAGGAAGTTGTGGGATATTGTCTTGACGTTGGCGAAGCAGAATCTGGCTATCGTCGATAGCCGGTCCTTTAGGAGATTCATAGTACGCTCTCTTCATATCCTTATTAAAGCGTGACTGATTTATAGTAGGAAAGTGACATAGAATGCCATCTTCGCCACGGTGGATCACTTATTCTGTGAGCTCCGCCTCCTCCTCTTTTTATGCCAAGCTCTCTGATTAAGATAAATTTTACAGTACAGAAACAGATTATAAACAGCACACTCCAACAGGAATCAACTGTTCAGCTTTCCTTAACCCCTTTGAGCCGTCATCATATCAGTCTATCTTTGTCACAGATAATCTAGAGAGTTTTCAACACGCATGCGAAACTCACCTCCTTGGCATCAGTCGCCAAATCGTCCTCTACCGTTCCTCCGTTGAACTTCAAGCAAGTTCCGATGCCCAAGAACGTTTCCTCCTCGAGTTGATTGGAGCGGTCAACGCGTTCCGTGTGGCATGGGAAGCTCGTTTCGTACCTTCAATCACTTCCATCGATGGCGAAGTCTCAGCTTTCGCTCCCGACCCTCAGCTCGGACTCATTCCCGTCTCCATATCTAATCCTATCATCTCCCTCATGACACGACATGCGCTGCTCCTTCAACCTCTTTCTAAATTCATTTCTAACCTCGACAAAAGAAGAGACGAAAGTCTTCCTCGTCGCATGGGGAGGTTCTTGCCAACTTGAGGAAGAAAGTCCTCGAACGATCAAGCTCCAACGTTAGCCCCGGAGCTGTCCAGCATTCGGAGAGCGAGGAAGAGCTGGATCAACTGGACGATGAGAGAGTACATGTTGAGCCAGAGAAGAGGAAAATTCGGCCAAGCCCTGTATTGCCAAGACGTATGCTTCTCCCTTGAGCTAGACCTGGCGCTCAACTTTCTGTGGTAGCATCCAAATCTTTCCGACCGCCATCAGCAGAGATGAAGACAGCTGGGAGGGTTATGATTAGCGATATTAGATCGTGTGCTTGACCGTTTAATCACTTCCCACTTCATTTACATTCTACGTGTATCATTATTTGCTTTATGGCTTTGGGTATCAGTTGCAGGTTTCTTTTGTATCCTTCGTAATTAGTTGGAATGGATTGTTGTATGTTAGTAGGATCTGGTGCGGCAGCTTGATTGCATTGCAAGTCGATGACAGAAGTGAAAGATGCGGCAAAATGAGGGAAACAGACTAACGTTTGTCACGATAGGTCGCCTTTGATATAAGTGTTCCAATCCCAATGGCCACTATCTATGAGGTTCGCGCTTGCACTGGGTTCTCAAAGGAGAGTGCTATCGACGATCAGCAATGAAGATAACGAGTAACGGCTACAATTTGGTGTGCGATGGGGAATAACTTGTATTAACCACATATTATGCACGGAATAAATAATGCTAATCCGAATAATCACTCAAGCTATCCTCCTCATAACCTTCTTCAGGCTCATATCTCTTATACCTATCCCATCTTGCCAAATCAACCTTCCCTTCATCGTCTCCCTCATCCACAGGTTTCACATTTGCATTAAAGTCCCAATTACCGTCCTGTCTCTTCTCAAATTCCCTAAGAATCGCTTCCCGCTCCACATCTCCTACTTTCACAGGTCGCACTTCCCACCCTTCACTTCCTTGTCTCATCCGCACGCGTCGTTGATGGATCGCCAATGGCACATCGTCGTCATCGATGAGGTCGCCCTCCTCTCCCTCTGGTGGAGGCTCGTAGTCAGGGTGATATGGTGGAAGAAGGGAGGGGTTTAGACGCTCATGGCCAAAGGTGAACGGGTCGCTGGGAGCTCGTGGTGGTGCGTAGGATGGTGAGGCGAACGGGTCTTTCGGAGGCCAGGTATATTGCGAAGATAGATCTACGTTTCCCCAAGGAAAATGAAAGTCAGTAACAAGCTCAAAGGTAGGCAAAGAAATTTGTGGAGGTGCAGCTTTGGAGCGAAGGAAGGAGTCATGAGTTGATCCTGCACCAGAATCAACTCCCTTCCTTTTCTTACATAAAGCGGAGATGGAAACGCTCACAATGAACTAGATATACGTCTCCTTTGAGACTCTAGCGAGAGTTAGACCATCTGCCATTCTTCCTCCACGATCGCCCTCTCCCTCTCCCTCTCCTTCCTCCGCTCCTTCTGCACCTCCTCCATCCAATCAACCTCCTCACCTTCTCCCTCTCGAACCTTCCATTCTGTTCCTCTTCCTTTCGGTATTCCCCAAAGGCACCAGAGCAACGGGCTATCACCCAACACAGACCGAATGTTGGCAAGGGGGCCGAGGTCGTAGGGGAACTTCACCTGTGCCAAAGTCCCCAGCAACACTGGTTAGAAGTCGCTAAGAGAGGAAATAGGGGGGAGACTAACAGACTGTATCTTGCCTCTCCTGCGCAGCGTGGCAACTTTGTCCTTCTCCCATCCTTCGATGGTCGTGGTGTTATTGAGCAAACCAATGAGGTGATAGATGCTAAATGCACCAACAGCGAGGATGACGGGTGCGCCGAAGGTATAGTTCAGGATGAGGAATATAACTTCTTGAATCGACGGTTCACTCCTGTAGGCGAGAGAACCGAAGGCTCGTTTGGAGATTAGGTACAAGTGGTAGGATGTGGTAATGTCGACGAAAAAGAGGAAGCG
>MU271296.1:13630-66321 GCA_021432655.1 Atractiella rhizophila
GCCGCGCCAGGCTTGCAAAACGCGGAGCAGCTCGTGTTCGCTTCCAATGCAGCGCCAGCAAACGATGAAGTTAGAATGGTGTCTTCGTATGGGCACCAATGTTTGTCTCCCCTTTACCATCCTCTTCTCTCTCTCTTTCTCTTTTCTCTGTCCCACCGCCGCGATACGGGTGCTTACTCACTATGTGACGTGTTAGATGAACTCGTTACCCACGCTGCATTTCCTGAGCACCATTTGAAGTTGAAGGAACCCAAGTTGTGTGATTCGACCGTCAACCAATGGTCCGGCTACTTCGAAGTTGCAGAGAAACATCACCTCTTCTTCTGGTTCTTCGAGAGCAGGTCGGACCCTACAAACGATCCTGTAAGATTTGCTCATCTATCTTTCCAGCAACGTGACCTGAAATTGCTCATAGCTTGTGCTCTGGCTGAATGGTACGCGTCATTGCTCGTCTTCTTGAAGAGAAGATGCTGATGTATGGGATTCTGAAGGTGGACCTGGATGCTCATCCTTCACTGGCATGTTTCAAATCCTTTCCCAAGTCGACCATAGCCTGAGAGTTTAACCAGGTCTTCTCGGTGAACTTGGACCTTGTAACATCGCGTTGGCCTTTCTTATGTCTCACCTAACTGCCTTCTTTACTAAATTCTGGCTTAGGGAAGGAGGAAACAGTACCGAATACAACCAATACGGATGGAGTGTGCTTTCTCCTCTCATTCATTCCTCTTTTGATGCTCTGCGACTGTAGACGCTCACGCCAACCTCCTCTTCCTGGACCAACCCGTCAATGTCGGATACTCATGGACTGATGGAGAAGAGATCATGAACTCGTGGGAGGCGTCGGAAGACTTTTATGTCTTCCTTCAGCTCTTCTATTCCCGATTCCCTGCCCTGAAGCAGAATAAATTCACGCTTGCAGGAGAGTCTTATGGCGGTACGCTCTCTCTTGCCTTTTTGGCATGCAGAAATTGACACCAGACTATCAATAGGAACATACGTACCTACCTTCTCCAGAAAGGTGTGGGACAAGAATCAGGAGTTGGTTTGTCTTCTCCATCATATTCAATACCTATTCTCATTCTCAGCCTTGCGATAGCGAAACATTGCCGTTCAAAATCGCCGTGAAGTGATCGAGATTCCTTTGGAGTCCATCATGATTGGAAATGGGTTAAGGTCCCCTTTTATCTTGCTTCAATATCTGAATCTCGGTTTGATTAAAGGCGTAGCGACCCATTGTTGCAAACTCGAGGGGATTGGATTTATGCTTGCCAGAGCCCTTATGCGATGTTGAATCGTACGTTCCTATTCCTCGCTTTTCAAAGAACACCGATGATGGTCTAATCGTACTTGTGGGGTAGAAACGACCTGCGACTTGATGGCAAACACGTCCCTATTTGTGAACAGCTCCTAAAAATTTGCTACGAAAATCCCACCGAGAGGACTTGGTAAGGTTTTAACTCTTTGCAAGAAGATAGCAATTGTTCACGCTTGGTCTCACTTGTTCCAGTGGACCAGCTATCGTTTTCTGTGCTTTGTCAATCAGCATGCCCGTTTATGAGCTCAACACCAACCCATACGATGTGAGTTCAGAATGCTTCTCCTCATCGTCGATGCATTGACCACTGTTGACTGTCATATGTTTTATAGGTGAGGGAGAAATGCGACATCGTGAACAAAGGCGTTGAAGGTTTGTATCTCCTTTCACTTCTTCAATCAAAATGCTCCTGACCATAATTCATTTTATTCTGATAGACTGCGCGCACATGATGGGTCCGATAAACAATTACCTCAACAAGCCTTCAATCAAAGCTGAACTTGGAGTGCCCGAGCACGTCGGATTCACATCGTGCAACGGCAGCGTTGGAATCAACTTCCAGGGTCATTTTGACAGCTACTATCCCCACGAGAACTTGTTGATCGACATGCTCGAGGGAGGACTCAGGGTGCTTATCTATGTTGGCGAGGACGATTACATTTGTATGTATCCCTTGCTTCCTTTTGATTAGGAAGAAATGTTGAAACATTGGTGGTTAGGCAACTACGAAGGCAATAAACTGTGGATGGAGGCACTCGAGAGCAGCTTCAAGGTTCGCCGTTCCCTTAACTATGTTGAAAATAGGATAGGTCATGTTGATGTGCTGATGGTGATTATAGGAGGAGTTCAACAACGCACCTACGAGGGACTTTGTTCCCCAAATCCTGAAAGGAAAGAAAGGAAGCGTGCGAACTGCTGGTATGTCGCAGCCCCACTGTCATCTCCTAATCCTTTCGTTTGTATCACAACGGCTTACAAGGAATGTGTCTAGGACCTGGAGCGGGCAACTTCACATTCTTGACCATCGAAGAAGCTGGGCACATGGTACGCTATTGTTTTTCTTTCCCCGAATGGCAGCTGATGTATTGGTTGGGCGAAAGGTACCTACGGATCAACCAGTTGCGAGCTTGGATATGTTGGAGAGGTGGTTGAAGAATGTGCCGCTCTATTAGCTGAGCGAGAGAATCTGAGAGAGTCATTCCAAGAAACAGAAATGATGCCTTTCAAAAACATTGGCTCTTCAATTCTTCAATGTTGCCTAACCAAACTCATGACAATGCAACCAATAAATCATAACCAGTGACAGCCTGCGAACATGTAAGCCATACCTTATCTCGGGTAGCTCAAAATTAAAATTATCCGTTTCGTTTCGCTGTTTAGACTGGACCCGACGGGCGGAAATGTCTTTTCTGCACACACGGTCGAACATTCTACGCAGGTCGAAGACTTCCAAGTCCGCACAACGCCAGCGATCTCCTCGCTTCGTCCGACTCTGTCCCTCTTTGGCCGTACGGGGATACTTGTCGCCTCTCACTGAGGGGTTGGGGTCTCGACATACCCTCGGACTTGGTTGTGAACATTGGGTGTGGAAGACTAGTAGTGGATGATCGAGAGGGGTTCAGGTGGATACGGTAAGTCTTTTCGCAATCCTTGTGAGCTTTGGACTGGGGAAGTGTCTCGTCGTGTTGTTTCTGGATTATTGCTTTACTTTGCTTTTGAGCAAACGATGATTGTTCAGAAGGATTTCGAAGGGAGTAGATGTGGAGTTCAAAGGTTCCTGTCACATGTCAGGCGTGGCAGGCCCAACTCTGCCAATCAGAGTTGACAAGCGTGTAGATCTCTTTAATTTTATGGCCAAAGAGCACAGCGACATTAGTTGAAAATCCGTATATGCAAGTCCTTCTAGCAGCAATTCTCTTGCATGTCAAAATGACCCAGTCTCAATCCTGTATGATATCCGCACCAGCGCCGAGAGCGCTGAACTTCCGGGGGTTAATGGCGTGTTTGTTTGTGATACATGGAAAGAACAAAATTGTCGTCGCAGCGAGTAGTGCAATAGACCCTGGCGCTAGACAGCTCGGCCACCTAGTGTAGCCCAGGAATTATACAAGTGTCTGGTGGTACCATCATTTCGTCTTGAAAGGGGTGTCTGTTTGCAAGTTTTTATTTGTGGTGGTGCAATGGCCTGTTGCCTGCTTGTAAACTGTACACCTTTACGCGTGAGTGATGATGGTCACCTGAGGGCCTTGGGTTCTTCCGAGCTACCTCTCAGATATGTTTCTCGTCTCCAACGCTGACGATTTTGAATAACAGCATATAATCACAACTAATTCTCAACCACGCTCGCTACTTTCCCAATTGTCTATCGCGTCAGTGAACCGCCATGGCTTCTCACCAACGAGACACGCGCACGAGCGCGCACACCTTTGCCACAGCCCGAACCTCTTCGTCTTCCCTCCTTGACACCTCCGATTTCCCCTTCCCCCTTTCCGACCAGCACCAACAAGGACATCACCCCCAATACCAACACCAGCAGCAGCCACAACAACAGCAGCACAATCCCCAGTCGTATTCTCACCTCGCCAGCGTCCCAGAGTACCAACGGGGACCAGCCTCTCCACGCACCCCGCCAGTGCTTCCTCCTTTGGCATTTGAGAAGCAGATGAGAATGGAAGAGGAGCCAGAGGTCCTCATGTCTCCGGCAACTACACAAGGCGTGCAATTCCCTACCAGCAGAGGATATAACGCCTCGAATGCGCCTGCCGCTTGGAGGGATTCGTGGGCCGAGAAGAGTGGCTCAGTACCTGGAACTCCTGGCAGTGCCGCCTATATTGGGAATCTCCAGGAGGAGGTGAGGGAGAGAAGGCAGAGCGAAGGAGAAGGACCAGCTGTGTTCCCGTTTTATAAAATGGAACAACAGTCCGCTCTGGGATTGGGATTGGGAGTTAGCATGTGGGGACAAGATAGAAGCGAGAGTGTGAATACCAGTGGGGCGAGAAGCATGAATGGGAGTAGAGAGAGTTCCAGACCAGGAACGGGTGACCTTCTCAATCATAGTGCCGCCGGATCTTCTTTTGGGTATCCTCCCACAACAGCTCATTCGACCGCTGCAGCAACTGCAGGTGACAGCAGATACTCGACGGGCTCGATGTCTATCTCCATGGTCTCGTCTAGGTCGTCGACTGTGGACGTCAGCGGTTGGATGACCGACGACTACCACCCTTCGTTTGACCGTCAACAATCTGTTGAAGAGAGAGCGCCAGTCGAGTCGCATCACCTTCCTTACGATTCCCATCCACAACAATCCTTCCCACGTCAACCATCGAATGAACGCTTGCGACAGAATGCTCCACAGCCCATCGTCACTTCTGCGACATATAGCTCCGTCGCAGAGCCCATGGTTGCTACTCCTGTAGCTTCAAAAAGCAAGGCAGCTATTATCACCTCCCGCTCCGCTCCACCAGTGCCAGTGCCAGTCGCTGTCCCTTCCGTCGTGCCAGTTGCAGTTCCAGAACGTTCCTTAGCCTCACCGTCCACATTGGTAGACGATACCCATTCACTCTCTTCTCCTCCTTCTCTGGATCCAAACGGCCTACGTGCAGATTCTCCACGATTCTCACCAGCCAAAAAATCACCAATGGCTACCGCGTTCCCCCTTCCTCCTCCTCTCCAATCGCCTGCACTCAGCAACTTCTCATTTAACCCGAGCACACCTCCGAAGAGCCAGGACAACCCGCAGCGCGACGATGAGTACTACTGGAATGCCCGCAGGGCTTCAGCCAGCGAAACGCTCGAGACAGGAGAGTCGGTAGGAACTGTGACTGAGGTGCAGGCAGGGACTACGAAGCTTACAACTGCCATACCATCCGTTCTGCCTTATGGCCGCTCTAGGGAGGCATTGCGAAATCCTAACGTGGTACCTGATTTGCCCCCACCCATGCCGGCGCCACAACTGCAGCGCGGTAAAGCCGCGCCTCCAGCTCTTAATATCCGTCCTCAGCACCCCTTGGACGTTCGAGCAACGAATTCTGATTCTCCCTGGGCTTCTAACCTGTCGTTACCCAGAAACAAGAGCCTCAAGAGCTTGAGGAGTTTGGACGACGAGGATTCGTTGACGAGAGAGTTGTCAGAGGCAATTAGCAAACTCAACAAGTCGAATATAGCGGGCGATCGTGGAGCTTTTGTGGACCCTGATGATATCGGTTTGCACACGCCGGGCGCTGATGACAATTGGGAAGACAAGAAGCTCGTTCACTCGCATCCCTCTCCACAAGACGGCAAAAAGCTGTCTCCTGAATCTCCCCGCCGGTACGACTTCAGTGCGACTTCTGCTACTTTCTCCCCCGATCCGCGCGCGGAGACCTATCATCCTTTGATGAAAAAGGAACGTCCGTTCTCCGGTGAAAGCATGCAGTCCCTCCCCTATACTGCAACTCGGCGCTCCTCCTACGCTGATGGTGTGCCCAATTTCCAGAACATGCCAGAAATGCCTCCTCCACATACCCCTCAATCGAAGCTTACAGAGGGTGCCCTTGCAGACCTTCAAATCCTCTCGAGGATGGCGACCGTAAAGACACAGACACAGAAGCGGGCACATGGGAAGACATCCTCATTCTCTTCAGCGGTCTCAGTACCCATGAGTGAGTTGATCAAGCGACCAGAGAGCCTGATGTTGCGTGAAACTTCGACCACTGACCTCAATGATTCTCCTGGGAGTGGAGCAGAGAGGAAGAAATCTACGACGAAGCAGCGAAGTTCGACATCATCGAAAAGTTGGAAGGATCGCATATCATCTTGGTCCACCAGCCTTCCTCCATTTGGAATGGGCATCAAGTCAGCAGATGAGATGCAACAAGTGCGCAAGGACAGTTATCGTCGTTCTGTCACCCGAACCGCGCTCGGATACCCTCGTCAACAGGTTGAAACAATGTCGCCAGCCATTGAAAGCGAAGACTACTTCGAGCCGCCGGATAGTGCAAGGCCAGAGAAAGGATACTTCGAAGCGAAGGTTGCTCCACAGTTCAAACTCAGCAACGCCGATGCGGAGAAGAAGAAGTCGAAGAAGAAGAAGCGGAACAGCTCATTCGACCGCTGCAGCAACTGCAGGTGACAGCAGATACTCGACGGGCTCGATGTCTATCTCCATGGTCTCGTCTAGGTCGTCGACTGTGGACGTCAGCGGTTGGATGACCGACGACTACCACCCTTCGTTTGACCGTCAACAATCTGTTGAAGAGAGAGCGCCAGTCGAGTCGCATCACCTTCCTTACGATTCCCATCCACAACAATCCTTCCCACGTCAACCATCGAATGAACGCTTGCGACAGAATGCTCCCCAGCCCATCGTCACTTCTGCGACATATAGCTCCGTCGCAGAGCCCATGGTTGCTACTCCTGTAGCTTCAAAAAGCAAGGCAGCTATTATCACCTCCCGCTCCGCTCCACCAGTGCCAGTGCCAGTCGCTGTCCCTTCCGTCGTGCCAGTTGCAGTTCCAGAACGTTCCTTAGCCTCACCGTCCACATTGGTAGACGATACCCATTCACTCTCTTCTCCTCCTTCTCTGGATCCAAACGGCCTACGTGCAGATTCTCCACGATTCTCACCAGCCAAAAAATCACCAATGGCTACCGCGTTCCCCCTTCCTCCTCCTCTCCAATCGCCTGCACTCAGCAACTTCTCATTTAACCCGAGCACACCTCCGAAGAGCCAGGACAACCCGCAGCGCGACGATGAGTACTACTGGAATGCCCGCAGGGCTTCAGCCAGCGAAACGCTCGAGACAGGAGAGTCGGTAGGAACTGTGACTGAGGTGCAGGCAGGGACTACGAAGCTTACAACTGCCATACCATCCGTTCTGCCTTATGGCCGCTCTAGGGAGGCATTGCGAAATCCTAACGTGGTACCTGATTTGCCCCCACCCATGCCGGCGCCACAACTGCAGCGCGGTAAAGCCGCGCCTCCAGCTCTTAATATCCGTCCTCAGCACCCCTTGGACGTTCGAGCAACGAATTCTGATTCTCCCTGGGCTTCTAACCTGTCGTTACCCAGAAACAAGAGCCTCAAGAGCTTGAGGAGTTTGGACGACGAGGATTCGTTGACGAGAGAGTTGTCAGAGGCAATTAGCAAACTCAACAAGTCGAATATAGCGGGCGATCGTGGAGCTTTTGTGGACCCTGATGATATCGGTTTGCACACGCCGGGCGCTGATGACAATTGGGAAGACAAGAAGCTCGTTCACTCGCATCCCTCTCCACAAGACGGCAAAAAGCTGTCTCCTGAATCTCCCCGCCGGTACGACTTCAGTGCGACTTCTGCTACTTTCTCCCCCGATCCGCGCGCGGAGACCTATCATCCTTTGATGAAAAAGGAACGTCCGTTCTCCGGTGAAAGCATGCAGTCCCTCCCCTATACTGCAACTCGGCGCTCCTCCTACGCTGATGGTGTGCCCAATTTCCAGAACATGCCAGAAATGCCTCCTCCACATACCCCTCAATCGAAGCTTACAGAGGGTGCCCTTGCAGACCTTCAAATCCTCTCGAGGATGGCGACCGTAAAGACACAGACACAGAAGCGGGCACATGGGAAGACATCCTCATTCTCTTCAGCGGTCTCAGTACCCATGAGTGAGTTGATCAAGCGACCAGAGAGCCTGATGTTGCGTGAAACTTCGACCACTGACCTCAATGATTCTCCTGGGAGTGGAGCAGAGAGGAAGAAATCTACGACGAAGCAGCGAAGTTCGACATCATCGAAAAGTTGGAAGGATCGCATATCATCTTGGTCCACCAGCCTTCCTCCATTTGGAATGGGCATCAAGTCAGCAGATGAGATGCAACAAGTGCGCAAGGACAGTTATCGTCGTTCTGTCACCCGAACCGCGCTCGGATACCCTCGTCAACAGGTTGAAACAATGTCGCCAGCCATTGAAAGCGAAGACTACTTCGAGCCGCCGGATAGTGCAAGGCCAGAGAAAGGATACTTCGAAGCGAAGGTTGCTCCACAGTTCAAACTCAGCAACGCCGATGCGGAGAAGAAGAAGTCGAAGAAGAAGAAGCGGAAAAAGTTCACAAGGAAACAGAAGATTATTATCGCTGTCCTTATTGTTCTCTTGCTGATTGGTGCTGCTCTCGCTGGCATTCTTGGATTAGTAAAGAAAGGTGGCTCAAGCTTAGGCAGCGATCAACAGTGCCAGTGCGTCCAAAATGGAGCCGATGAGAAGACCTGCTCGAAACTTGCTGAAGGAATTTTGACCAGTGTCAACACCGCTCAACGTCTCTTCCAGCCGGTGATTGATGTTAATCGACTCTCCTATGTTTTCAAAACCTACTTTAACGCACCTCCAAATGGAAACGATTGCACGGTTCAATATGACCTAATCGATCTGCCAAACTTCGCCAATTTTCCTGGTCGAGTGACCTTTGCTCAGGCCGCAATTCTCTGGGATTTCGCCCAGCAGGAATCGACGACCTCTGGCTTGAAAGAATTTGCTGCAGGTCTGGACCTTTCTACCTTAAGGCATGATATTGTTGTTGTAGTGCTCCCAAGCTGACGACTGTTGGCAGAGATCGCATACCCGTTTCGCAGAGTCAAATTGGCACCGTCAACGCGGCTAATGCCGCGTTTCAATTTACTTCAGCTGGATTTGTATATGACTTCAAGGACCAAACGGTGATTTCCCCCACTGCAGACTGGGTCACGGACGCCTCGCCCCAAACGGCTCAGCGCACAGCAGTGCAAAATGCTGGAGTGGAAAATATCCTCAATACCCTCACCACTGCTTCCGTTGCAACTGATACGCAACGAAGCACTTCGTTGCAGCACTTCTGGATGGATACACTGGGCTTGGATCTATCGGATCTAGTTACGTTTGTCGACAACATCCAAGCTGCTGATATCGTCGTACCTTTTGACGCGAACTCCAACTTCGGCGACAAAACTTTACTCTCTCTCTCTCTAGGAACGGGATCGTTCCCGCCAGCTATATCCTGCTATCCTGGATCTGAACTGTCACAGTCACAAATCGATACCATTAATTCGCTCGAGGCGAGCGCGTTTGGTTTGGATTCCATCAGCAGCTCAAACACTGGGGACACTAATTGCACTTCCCGACCGTGAGTACCACCTCTACCATGTGATATTACGCTCATGAGATATTAGACTGTATGGTATTCTCAATATCCTCAATTTGCGACAACCCTTCGTGGAGGATGACTCAAGACCAACTTTACCACGACAGGCCATTGTGTTAGAAAAAGCAGTGCAGAGCCGCGTAACGGTCCATGGTGCGTTCTTCTACGAGATTCAGAATCAAACTGATGGACCTCAGCTGGTGAGGTGCTTGTTGGCCTGTTGGCAGGTTCGCCGAATGGGACTCTCTCCTCGCAATTTTCTTCCCCCAACGACTTTGGCATCTTTAACCACCTCTCCTCCATCCTATTCTCTTATCTCTCCCTAATGTCAGTAGACACTGCAAAGGCACTCGCCAACTTCGTCGTCGCAAATACCGGATCACCACCAGATGGAAGTCTTTTGGCGGCCATCAATTCGATACCCATACTTGAAGTATCCGTTTGGGGAGGAATTAAAGACTCTGATATTAATTTTGCCATGTCGTCCATCTCCAGCTCAGGTTCACTATTTTTCGGTTCCGCGAATGGGAACGTTTTCAGAAATATCACGACAAACCTGGAAGTCGATTGGAGCAAATCCAGTACTGATCTGCAATTTGCGAGGGAGCCAGGCAAAACGAATAGCAAGTTTGAAGCGATCTGGAAGTCAGCCGCTACTGCCAGCGATGAGGATGCCATCTTCACTTCTTTGGATCAAGCGGGTTTCGTGGTGGAAAAGTAAGTTGAGGTAGATGTGTTTCAGTGTTTCATTCTTGCGCGCGAGTAGATCTTTATTGTTTATATTTATTGTTTTGGGATTATTTTTCCTTTCAAACGCACATAGGGTTGTCTGCGTTCTCTCGCCGCGCACAAACATTTCAACTTGGTATCAGTAGCAGCATTGCTATCCTCATCTGATGTAGTTCCCGCACTTTTATCCCCCCCGTTTCGGTCTTGGTTTGCTTTGTGACTTCATCTAAGTAGCCTTTACTGCTTTGTACACCGGTGAACTCATTCATTTCATCCCTCATATCACATTGCCCTCGTACGCAACAGAGACAACAAACAAAGTACCCAGAACTGAAAGGAACGGAGATTATTTGGTGAGTGATTCGACCTAATCAACTGGAGCAAAGTGGGTATACAGTTGCACTTTCAGTACTGATCTGAATTCATCATTTCTTTACCATCGCCTGAACTTGTTGGAGAAATAACGATTGGGCAAGGCCATGGCCTACCGTGATCACATTAATCATCACTCCAAGCCAAGGTGATAAGGTCTCACCTGAACATATCTGCTCCTCCAGACCAATTATGATTGAGGGCGGTCTTAGCAGATGCTGTATTCCTGGTAAGGATGTTTCCGGTGATAGTCTGTTGGCCCAATAAATCAGCTTCTTCCCAGTTTCACAAGAGTGGCGTACCTGAATAGCGAGACCACAAGCTTTCTGCACATCCTTGTTAGGAGAGTTATCACCAACTCTCTTAAGAACATCAATACCACCCGTCCGGACGATCTCCTTCCTCAGCTCCCCCCCACCGACATCACAAAGTGATGATATAGCATATGCGATCTCCGCTTGTGCCTCTGGGACTGGAAGCGAAGCAACTGCTCTGAAAGCGGACAGGAGAGAGTCCACGACGCCTTCATCCCTCAAACGTGAGCAGATCAACATTGTGAGCGGCATAGAGCTGAGACGAACCAGCAGCAACGAGAGCTTTCCGCGTCCCGCTCCCCCATTCCGCGGCGCTGAAACGCTGTACCGCGAAGGCAAGAGATCCAAGAGGCTCTACTTCAAGCCCTACAACTCTCGGGAGCCTCGCCAGAGCGCGAGCTGCTCCAGCTGCCAGAAGGGCACGAGCCATATCTGACCTGTACCAGATAGATCCATTCAATTTCCGCAAACAGCAGAAGAGGACGACGAAGAGACTGACGAATTAGGTCTCATGAGACATCCGACAGATCTTGCTGCCCAATGTAGGACTCGAGGTGAATCAGAGCCGTTAAGGTAACGAACGATAAGATCGATAACTCCAGCTGCATGCCAGGTCTTCGCAATCTTAATACTCCTACTCGTCCTTGCTATGACATAAAGGTAGCTGGAAACTTCTTCTTCCATCGCAGCCGGCGGCGATGGGTTAGTGAGTGTTGCCCTCAAAGCTCCCACAATTGTGTCCACAAACCCCTTCGTGTTCATCAGCGCATCCGCCGTCGCGTCGTTGTATACCGTGTTCCCAAGTATGAAGGCAGCCTGTGTTGACGCTGCAGGGTGAGTGAAGCCGTTCGTCAACAGACAGGGTACAAGAGGAAGCGCATCAATCGACGTCGAAAGCGATTTTTGGAGTATCTGCACTATTTCCAATGTGCAACATAGGCGAGCGAGAACCCAAAGCGTCAACGTCTTGAGGACAGCTTTATGTGGCGATGTCAGGTGCGAGAGAAGGCCAGACAAGAGGTGGGATTTAACGATGGTGAGGCAGCCCGGAGGATCTTGCCTATCTCAGGTGCGTCAATCACACTCATCTCCAATAAAAGAGAATAAAACAGACGCGAGATATCCAATGGTTTGAATGACTATCTCCAATCCCAGCCCTTCAACGCCACGAGCAATAAGTAGCGAATCAAGATTTTGCACCAACCCGGCATCTACAAACTGTTGGGCAATCTCTCCGCTCGCTCTTCCGCCAATGTCAATCTGCTCTTGGACCGAAAACAATAGTCCATCGACGACAGAATAGTCTTCCTGCTCTGAGACCGCTCTGGCTAAAGCGGTCGTAGTCACGGAGGCATTCGAACGATCTTTGAGCGTGGATTTAAGCTCCAGTTCGACACGAGTGGAAGACGACGGCTTACTTAATAAGTCGTCTCTTCCATAAATCCTGAAGCCAGCATTTCCAGCTCCAAGGACGGGGCTCAATGGGCCAGAAAGGCTCCTATTGTCACTCCCATTCCCGCTATCGATGCTCAATCCGCTCAATGCAAACGCGGTACTATCCCTCGTTTCCCTCCTGCTCGGCCCTCCGCTCTGCACGCCACTGGCACTTCGACTCGAGAAGACAGACACTGGTCTTCCCCCCGAGCCAGATGAAACCGGCCGTCCCCCCACGCCGTTCCCAGGTCCACCACCTCCAAGCTTAATGTTCGACGACGATCCTGTGGGGACCTGGCTGAAATTATACGGGCTGAAAGGCTCGTCTGTCTCGTAAGGGTTGGTCGCGTCTTTCGGAATGAAATCCTTTCCGTTTCCGCCTCCGTACTCTTGTGATGCCGCATAGGGGTTTGAATATTGAAGGTTGACGAGTGAAAACCGGGTGCGGCCGATATCGAGCGGCGCATTTGGCTGGTGAGATTGGAATTGCTGGGAATGGGAAGAGAGAGAGGACGGGGAAGAAGGTTGAGCGTCCCATGGTGGGGACGTTTTGGAACTTCAATATCCCCTAAATCAAGGTTGAGACGGCGTTGTGTGGTTGCCTGTTGGGAGCAGGTACCGTCAGCGTCAGGACGCGGTCAACAAGATTGCTGCAACAAAAAAAAAATGCGAAAACGGACGTAGACCAGAACGGATACGTCCTTTAGCTTTCTCTTCCCCATCTTCCAGATTCAAAAAGAGTATTAACGCGAACCACAGCTTCTATGTCAGGAGGAAGACAATGGTTGAAATGCCACTCTGATGGTGGTTACTGTCATAAAGAAGAATGAACACTGCTCCTCCATGTTTAGGCTGTTTAGAGAGCAGACCGGCGATAAGCCTCTTAACGAGGTCTCCGCTTACCTTGACCGGCAGTGATGAACAAGAAGTCTCGTCTCAGGCAAATTCGTGATCTTCGCACGTTCTCCGCTCTTGGCTTTGGAGTTACTGGCGCAGTGTTCCTCCAATAACAACAGCTACAAACCACTGCCCGCTTCTCAGAAATATAAAACAGGCGACATTGGTCCTATTCCTTCTGATCACAGAAGTGTAAAGAGACCCAAGTGTAGATCATGGGCTTAGTTAGGAGGCAAGAACGGTGAGGAGCTGTATTGCCGTATGTGACTAAGACATAGACTCGTGAAGTTCAAGACGAAGGAATGCTTGTCGCCGCACATTCGCGAACCTCCATGGAAACGTGGAATCATCTTCCAGAAGCAAGTTCCTCGAATGACCCTTATAACATCATCGATTTCGTTAGGGGCTGCGCGACACGAGATCATATTCGCCGATCAGGAGCGATTCCTCTCCAGCCTTTCAGCAGCGACAAACCGAAGATGTAAAAGGGAAAATGAGTCAGTAAATCAGGATCGCGACAAATCAAGACAGGTGCGTGTGTCTGCTTGATCATCCGACCAGGACACAAATAGCTTGTTATCGGCCTAACATCAGAGAACGAATAGAACCTGAAGAAGATTTTGGGAGAGCAAGAGTCGTAGCACAGCTGGACAGCTTGGAGCCTTAACCAATTCTAATTTTATCTTTGAATAGACTCCTCTTCCCCTCTCCCAAAAGCAGAGGAAGAGGAAGAGTGCGATTAGTACATCGGTACAAACGATCGAGGGAAATAGAGGGCACATCATGCAGGTCTCAGCTGTTGATGAGAACAAAACGACTGCATCAAGAACCCACTCAGCAACGGCTTGAAAGTGCGTTCAGCGAAAGGATTTAAATGGCGAATAAGAGGGATACAAGTAACATATCGACACACACTCAAACGCTGCGAGAGAGAAAAAAAAACAAAAAAACAAAAACAACACAAAAGAGTGAGAGCAGAACAGCCGTGCACACAAAAGCCAAAACAGGAACCACCACTAACGAAAAAAACACACAACACTCTATAGCCCCCCCAAAACCACCTAAAAATACAAAACTGAGATACACATAGCGACAAAACAAAAGGGTGGAAGCAAAAGGTCCAAAAAGCCGCCGTAGTGGTCCGCCAAAAGCCGGCCTTGGTCAAAGTCCCGGCCCGGCCGCCCCAACCGAAACGAAACCTTAGGGTGGGGTAACCTAACGGCAAAGAAGGCGCGAGAAGAACAGGAAAGGGAGAGGAGAGGGCCACACGCAGATATTAAAAGCGAGACCCACATTTCAAAAAAGAGAGACACATCTCAAAACCCGTCAAAAGAGACACACACCCCCGCGCAAAACCCCCTCAAAACTCCAAAAGCAAAAGCGAAAGAGCGAGAGAGGACACAGTGGAAAACAAAACCCCGCCGTGCCTCCAGCCTGCAAGAACAGAAAAAAAGAATGCAGGAGCCGCCATAAGACGCCTCAGCAGCCAGCAGACGACTCACAAACACCTCAGCAGGATCAAAAAAACGACCAGCAGGAGGAAGAACGACGACTAAAAAACCAAACAAGCATCACCACCAAAAAAAAAAAAAACAGATATAAAACCAATTTAACGCCTGCCAACAACATCGAACGATTAGTTCCAAGCCACGAATGAGCCAATGGAAAAGTAAGAACCAACCCAACTCCCCAAGGTTCCAATCCTTGCCCCCTCGTAACAGCACATGGGACACCACGGCCCACACCCTATACCCCACAAAAACACAGAGCCGCACACGCACAAAAACAAAAACCACCACAAAAACACAACATGAGAAAACCGCTGAGAAAAAAAGTGGAGAAGAAGAACAACGAAGGCGCCCCAAGCACAACACCGAGCGCAAATGGGAACGAAAAAAAAATGGTCAAGGAAAAAAAAAAAAAAAAAAAAAAACAAAATGAAGCAGGTGGGGTTCGAACCCACGCACTTTCGTAGAGGGACTTAAATCCTCCGCCTTAGACCACTCGGCCACTGCTTCTCCTAAGTAGAAACTTGCTCCCATGATATTCTCAACCGTGTGGCTTTCATATGGTTGCGCAGCGTCACTTTCTTTCCCTGAATGTTGAACATTTCCCTGGAGAACGAGTCAATTCCTATCAGTTAGCAGTCGTCAATCAGAAGGCACTCGCAGTAGCAGCCGATGTCTACTCTCTCCGACGTCCTCCGCGCTCTTCAAGGCCAATACGGGACACAGGGAGTCTATTCCGCCTTCTCCAAGATTTTCCAGGCATTTCCCGCCTTGGGACCTGTTACATTCTATATTTGTAAGTGTCCCATCATGTTATGGGTTGCTTGAATGGTGGTGGTGGTGCTCTATCTACGCCTTCACATATTCAGCCTGTTGCTGCATGTCTCTTTTCGAGGTTTATAACCTTCCCGTGAATTCCGAATTGGAAGTGTGCGGATCCTCAAAATGCTTTTTGCTTTTTTCGTCTTTTCATTTAGTTTTGTGAATGATGGATCGTCGAAAGAGCTGCCGCAGGATCACGTCAATCCGTTGAGACATTGACAGGACTCGCAATGTGCGGGAACTCGCTCAATGGTTCAGCTGTTCAGCTCTTTAAATGTGATTCGCAGCTTGTCATTACACTTGTTAGGCGTGCGGATTTGAGGCTTTCAAGTTCCAATGAGCCTGAGTGGGAAGGTATATAAGCTGAAGTGTCCCATAAGATGCAGCAGTTTTAATCTTGGCTGAAAGTCTATATGACCCGTTGACGATAAGATGATTGTAAGCATTTAGAGGCGTGTAGTAATATATCTACAATTTTGCACGCAGAACCGAAGAGTGATTCTGAGCAAAGCCTTTGTTGTTCACCTCCAACATGGTGAGATGTTATTTGATACATGCGCAGACGTTCAATCAAAAGAACTGCTTCTGCTTGCATGGCACCTTTTCTTCCCATTGATTGGGTATTTCTTGCGTTCCACAATGCGACTGGGATGCAACCGCAGTGGAGCAAAGAGGAGCCGGAGAGAATCATGAATGCGTTACAATCTCAGATGCTGGGAACAACGCTCTGCTTTTCTTCAGTTGTCATCGCACAATAGCTTAGTTGATAGATTGTAGAATGAGCAGAAATTAAGCCTCAAAAGCTGAGGTAGCGTGGTAAATCTCAAATTTCTACATTTCATAAGTCTCAAGCTTGATCATCACAGCCACGTTGAGCAACCGCTGATTGACTCTTTCCAGCTGCGCCATTCGGAAGGTATGGCAGCTCCTTCTTCAAGGGATCAGGTCCTGGATTCAGCTTGCCAGGTTCGAATCGATTTTACTGCTTGCCATCACATCGAACGATTGGTTCCAAGCCACGAATGAGCTGATTGGATAGTTAGTATCTACTCGACTTCCCGATGTTTCTATTCTTTGCGCCTTTCATCAGGATATGCTGGATGCCGCTGCCAACGCTTTATACCCCATCATGTCCAGTATTTCAAAGCGCGTCACAAAGACAACATGTAAGAACTGCTGCGAGTAAAAAAGGTGGGGTAGGAGGACGACGCAAGCCAGTTTAGGTGATTACTTCGCGCTACTGGGGGAGGAAATAGGTGTATCTGCGGATGACGCACTGAAAAAAAGACATACAAAATAGAAGAAAGAACCAAAATGAAGCAGGTGGGGTTCGAACCCACGCACTTTCGTAGAGGGACTTAAATCCTCCGCCTTAGACCACTCGGCCACTGCTTCTCCTAAGTAGAAACCTGCCGTTATTGGTAATGTAAACTGTTTTCTATTAAAGTTATTTGCCAACGTCACTTTGTTTGCAGCAATGAACACTTCCTTGACGAGTTCCATTGTCAATTAGTCTATCAATTTATTACAGCAGTCATCAATCCAAACGGACTCATAGCGGTAGCCGATGTCTACTCTTTCCGACGTCCTCCGCGCTCTTCAAGGCCAATACGGCACACAGGGAGTCTATTCCGCCTTCTCCAAGATTTTCCAGGCATTTCCCGCCTTGGGACCTGTTACGTTCTATATTTGTAAGTGTCCCATCATGTTATGGGTTGCTTGAGCGGCAGCGCTCCATCTACGCCTTCGCGTATTCAGCCTGTTGGTGCATGTCTCTTTTCGAGGTTTATAACCTTCCCACACCCATTCGCCATTCGTGAATTCCGAATTGGAAGTGTGCGGATCCTCAATGCTTTTTTCGTCTTTTCATTGAGTTCTGTGAATGATGGATCTTCGAAAGAGCTGCCGCAGAATCACGTCAATCCGTTGAGAAATTGACAGGACTCGCAATGCACGGGAACTCGCTCAATGGATTCAGCTGTTCAGCTCTTTAAATATGATTCGCAGCTTGTCATTACGCTTGTTAGGCATGCGGATTTGAGGCTTTCCACTTCCAATGAGCATGAGTGGGAAGGTATATAAGCTGAAGTGTCCCCTAAGATGCACCAGTTTTAATCTTGGCTGCGAGTCTATATAACCCATTGACGATAAGACGATTGTAAGCATTTAGAGGCGTGTAGTAATATATCTACAATTTTGCACGCAGAACCGAAGAGTGATTCTGAGCAAAGCCTTTGTTGTTCACCTCCAACATGGTGAGATGTTATTTGATACATGCGCAGACGTTCAATCAAAAGAACTGCTTCTGCTTGCATGGCACCTTTTCTTCCCATTGATTGGGTATTTCTTGCGTTCCACAATGCGACTGGGATGCAACCGCAGTGGAGCAAAGAGGAGCCGGAGAGAATCATGAATGCGTTACAATCTCAGATGCTGGGAACAACGCTCTGCTTTTCTTCAGTTGTCATCGCACAATAGCTTAGTTGATAGATTGTAGAATGAGCAGAAATTAAGCCTCAAAAGCTGAGGTAGCGTGGTAAATCTCAAATTTCTACATTTCATAAGTCTCAAGCTTGATCATCACAGCCACGTTGAGCAACCGCTGATTGACTCTTTCCAGCTGCGCCATTCGGAAGGTATGGCAGCTCCTTCTTCAAGGGATCAGGTCCTGGATTCAGCTTGCCAGGTTCGTTCATTCCGTCCCCTTCCCTATCACTAGTTTCTAAGAGTCCGACGTAGGAACCCCAGCATGGTTCTGCATGGAAATCGTCTCTCCCATCCTCCTCATCCTCTCAACTCTTTCCCCTCCCCTATCTACAACACACGCCTCTGACCTCCTCGACCCTTCTCTTACCCGTCTAAAAGCTCTGCCATATCCTCGAGTCCTCCTCGCATGCCTCTTCCTCATTCACTACGCAAACCGAGCAGTCATTTCAAGTTTCCGAAACCCTTCTCGCGCTCCCATGCACGTCGTGGTGGTGGTCGTTGCTCTCTTCTTCAACACATTCAACGCTTTCCTAATGGGAAGTTTTCTTGGCGGTCGGTTGCCTGTTCAGCTTCAAGGAAGGGGATGGGGAGGGCCACTCGGGTTCTGGGGAGGAATTTTACTCTGGGCCATTGGCCTAGCCGGGAACATTGTACATGACGAGATCCTTTATTCGATAAGGAGGAATCGCCCGAAACCAAAAGAGGGTGAAAAAAGGCACTACGAAGTCCCTCACGGTTTCTTATTCGACAAGGGTTTTGGAGGGATCAGCAACCCGGCATACTTCTGCGAATGGGTCGAATGGATCGGATTCGCCATCGCATGTACCAGTTTGACACCTTACCATCCCCCTACAGGCTCCACCGCAGGAACCATCTTCAGCTTTCTTGCTACCCCTTTCAAACGCACTCTCCTCCCTTCTAGCTTAGCTATCGATACCTCATCCCTCCTCTCTTTCTTGATCAACAGCCCTCCTTGGCTGTTCGTATGGGCTGAAATCGGAACAATGGTACCTCGTGCCGTCAAAACTCGTATGCATCCTCTCCCCCTTTGCCGTGATTGGGTACTGATCTGATGGGACGGAATAGACGCTTGGTATAAGGAGAAGTTTGGCTCTCAAATGCCAGCTGAGAGGAAGGCGATAGTTCCTGGTCTTCTGTGAATAATCAATTTCCACGACCGGTTTCTTCCCTGGCTAGTCATTGTCGACGTTGAGGGGTGAAAATCCTTGAATACGGGTGGTGACATCGCGTAAATTGCAAAGTTACCAACCGTTGTATATAGCTAAGTACTAAATAAGGAGTATATAAACTACAACTATCATACTGAGGAATAATAGAGAGCCATAAATCCAAGGGGGGAAGAATCGGGTTCACGCCTACTGAATCCATCAATCATCACGCCAAGAAGCCCTTCTTTTTCCATAAGGTAGTGATTGGCGTACGGAGGGAGATGAATCCAGCGAAGGTCACCACAATATCGAAGGAGGTGAGAAGGGAAGCCTAAGTAGATGGGGTCAGATGGGGAAGCACGAGTCTTCTTTTTGAGTTGAGAAATACAAGTTCGTTCGGTTCTTTGTTGTCCATGGATAGTAGAAATAGCGAGTAAGAAGAATATGAGATGGAGATTCGTGAGTATTCGATTGAGGGTATGATGATCTAGTAGACGAATGAGGCAGCAGGAAGGAAAAGTCGACAGAGATCTTGCGGTTAGACATTCCTTCGTTCGATTCCGTTCCTCCTTAATGGAATGCATCATCGACCTGAAACGCAGAGAAATCGACGTCTAATCCTCCTTTAGGCCAAATCCACCAAACAGCGTTCTCTCCGACCTTGTTCCTTTTCAACCCTACTTCCTATTACTCGCGTCGAAGATCGCATCGCTGATGAAGCCCGTCTGGATCTGTTTCCCCCCGAAATATCTCCCATTCAAGCCCTGCACGGCTTTCTGGGCTGCATCCGTCTCTTCGAACTTGATGTAAACTTCGCCCTGGACGGCATAATATATTAGGATTTTCTACGAAAATAGGCAAGGAAAGAAAAGTGTTGGCGCACCTGTGTGCTTTCCTTTTGCACCACGATGCCAACAATCCGGCCAAACTGGCTCTCGCACTCTCCTCTGATGTCATCTCTCAGGTCCACATCCCAGTTCGGATCCGTCTCTTCGGCAGGGTTAAACACGTTGCGCATGACGATACAGCGTGAGACAGCCGTGGGGATGTTGGGACGGACGCTATAAATCACAACAAAGAATAGTCAACAAGATTTTAGAGCAGAGTGTGTGACGCACAGAGGAGCTTTTGGCACTTCCACCTTCCCTTCGTTCCTTGCTAATTTCTGCATCAGCTCAATTCTCGATATACTATTGAGACTTCCGCCTATTGTTTCACAGAGACTACAGTTAGCATATCTGTCCTTCATTGCGACTGTATAAGGCAGAAGACTGACCAATGCCGTCATCCAAATCCCTATCAGTTCTGAATCCACCCCCTCCACCACCACCATAACTCGGCGGCGGCTTGTTCTCTTGCACCTGCGTCACCTTGATCGCTCTGCCCGCGAGCTGGAAGCCAGACATTTTTTCCATCGCAGTTTTTGCATCGTCCAGTTTGCGAAACCTAAAACGAGGCTTGGTCAGGACATCTATTTAAAGAGATGAGGTGAGACGCACTGTACGAAGGCGTATCCCTTCGACTTGCCAGTTATGGGATCCTTGTGCAAATCCACATAATCGATAGCACCAAAAGGTTGAAACACTGCTCTGATGTCTGCATCTGTGAGTTGGAAATTGAGTGATCCTACGTATAGCCTGCCAGTCCATCACATCATCAATCAGCGTCTGATATTTCTGAGGGAGCAAAGGATATATGACGAACGGTGGATTCCATGCTCCTCCACCTAACATAGCTTGTCGGTTTTTCTCCGCCTCAGTATACTGTACAATGATTGGCACGCCCAACAACTTGGTACCGGAGAGACCGATAGCTTTCGAGACGGTGTCCACATCTCTGAACTCGACGTAGGCGACGCTACACACAGCAGACAATTAGCCACAGACAGAAGGGATAGATGACAAAGGTGTACCCCTTTGAACGTCGAGAAATGCGGTCCACAATCACCCTTCCCTCTCGCACCTCACCAGCTTGAGAGTTGAAGAACGCGACCAGTTCCCTGTCACCCACGCGAGCGGAGAGCTGAGAGACGAAGACGGAGCGCATCTCTCTTTCTTCCTCGCTCAATCTAACACCGCACAACGTCAGCATATGGTTGGTCCGAAAGAAGATGGAAGGGAGCGCACTTGGGTGAAGGAGCGCGTTCGGAACGTGCAGGAGAAGGCGAACGGGAGCGCTGAGGAGGAGGGGGGGAGCGACGACGACGGGGAGGGGATCGAGAGTCTCGTCTTCTATCCATAGAACATGTCACCATCAACATCCACAGTCCCAACCAAAATACAAGGGGAAGGGAATGCGTACCGTCTATCCTTCTCTGACGAATTCTCATATCTCTCCCTCCTTTCCCTACTCCTATCTCGCCTCTTCCTATCCCTATCCCTATCCCTATCCCTCTCTCTCGACCTATCGCGAGACCTCGAACGGTGTCTCCTCCTCCTCTCCCTATCACGGTCGCGGGAACGAGACCTGTCCCTCCTCCGTTCGCGATCGCCATCCCTGTCCCTGCTCCGACTTCGCTCTCTCCTACTTCGTCGGGTACTGCTAGTGCGCGACTCGCGGTCGGGAGTTCGCATAACCACATCCTCAGATGCAGATTTTTCAGCCTGCATTGCGTGAGTGGCGAACTGCATCAGTGACTTCCCAGTTGGTGTATAAAGGAGAGGACGCACGCCGTTGGTGGGCTTCTTGAGCGAGGCGTCAAGCAAGGCTTCGACTGCTTCCATGGTGCTGTGTTCGAATGGTCAGTCGAGAAGTTTCTTGGTGTCTGGTTGTTTCCTTCTTCAGACACATTGCGCCGACATGCGCTATCGCACGACCGTGTTCGAACGTTTCCATTCTGAGTAGAATATCCAACATCCACAACATCCAAGTGATAATACCAATCGTGCAATTAATCGCACAATATATTTCAAGTTCTGAAGCCCTTAATCTCTCTTAACCTTTACCGTGTTTCCAAACAGCACTTGGTTATTCCGCTTCCTTTCCGCATTATCCAAGAGCATCCACAACCCCTCCTTCCAAATCGTCGTAAAATAATCAAACATCGCAATCCGCTCTCTGTACAACCTATAATTCTACATATCCCATGATATGAGAATCAATAAGGGTAGAGGAGAATGTGGACAGACCGGATATTTCTTCGCGCTTATCCACTCCGTGAACATGGTGGATCCGAAGAAGAGTACGGTCATAGACAGCGGGCCGTAGACAGCCCAGTTGAGGTTAGAGAGACGGAGAAAGGTAGGGATGTCGGGATATGAAGATGGAGAGAAAACGGAGGGTGGAAGTGTGTACAGAAAGAGGATGTACCATCCGAGCTGTTCGTGGAAGAAGTTGGGATGACGAGAGAAACGCCACTGTCGCCATTTCCTCGCATCAACACATTGTGGTCTCACGAAGAAAGAGAGGGCAGATGTAAACGTACGAGACCGCGCGTGCAGAATCCCCTTTGATTGTTCTCCTCTATTTTTTTGACCGGAGGAAGAGAATGCTTCCATTGCTGGTACTTTTGTTGTTGATTGTCTGCCAAGGTCTCGAGGGATAGATTGACGAGGTAGAGCGCAGGGACGATGTAGTCTACATTCGTTAAAGGACGCGAGGAATGAACAAGAAGGTAGTAGGATGGAAGCTGGCCGTCCAACACTTCATCAGCTCAATGCGGTATATGATTAAGGAGGAAAAGAGTGACTAACGCATGTAGCTAGAAGCAGGAGATTCTGTGCCACCGCTACGAAGACGAGGTCGAAGACGCCAATGAGGAATCGATTCGTGATGAGCTCCTTCTTGAGTACGATCCAACGATAATCCTCCGTCTCGCCACTCCTGTGCTCCAGAAGAATCAATAGCCGCTCTTCAAGACAAATAGAAGCGGAAGAAGTAACATACGCAGAGAAGAATCCCCTGACATAAGCTTTCCACGTCAACCTTGCACTCCAAGCGCCTTGGAGAGCGAGTATGACGCCGATTCTCCACCGAGTCTCCTCAGGGATGTTATTTTCTGCCGAAGTCGCCCAGTAATACAACAGCCCAGTGTAAGCTGGAGGCATGAAAGTCCATATCCTATCAACTTGGGAGAGGTTGTTGTACGCTTCACCCAAGATGAACGTCGCGCCCGTAGTGACAATGCAGAGCAGTGAAGGGAGATAGAGTGCTGACGAGGGTGCAGGAAACTCGAAGTTCGTTATAAGCTCCGATAACTTTTCTGTAGCCATTTTGCGTGCACCCAGGTTATACTGGGACAGAGTGCAATGCAAAAAGAGGCTTTTAAGCGTTCGGCCTCCTTTGGTGTTGATCTGGGGCAATAAGCTTCCGGAGTGCTGACTGTTGTAGTGGAAGGCCAGATTCCTCCTTCCAAAAATTTTCCAGCGACACAAAGTTCACCTTCCCAGTTTCCTTCGATCCTAGCCAGCTAACAGTTCCAAAGCATCGAAACATGGGAAATCGCAAACGAAAGACCCGGACGCACGTCCCTCCGCCACCGCCAAATGTCAACGGCCCGAACGCACCGAGCAAATCTTTTGTGGTCAGGACGGGCAAGGTCAGCAATTCGCTCAAGGAGCTGGTGAAGGATTTTAGAGGCGTCTTGGAGCCTAACACGGGGTCGAGGGTCCGAGTGCGTTGATCTCATTGCTAACTTTTCAGTCTTCAGTAACTCTTTTCAATAAAAACTACGTTAAAATCGACGTTGTGAGCTTGGATGGATCTGTCTCTTTGTCTTCTTCTCCCCATCACAACACTTAGTGTTAGCAGCGGACAACATGTTGAGACGTCACTGATCTCAAGTGCGAAATTGTTATGCTGCTGCATGTCTTGGGGAGCACTACTATATGATGTCTCATTATGTAGACCATCTCGTCCAGTTTCATATCCGCTGTTCTCACAATATCTTGACCGTCAGACAGCAGTGTTAAGATCTTCATTCCCAACTAGATATGCAATGTCTTCGTTCTTACTAAAAAATTGGACTTACTTGAATGAATATATATTAAAGGATACTGAAATATGCGAACTACATTGGAGACTGTTGTTTTCATCAAGGCGTGCATGGCATAAATGTCACTTTCCGAAATTAGCAGCAGTCGTGCTCCTCTGAAGAGTCGTCTACTTTTCGTAACTAGAACAGCAATCGCAACTGCAAATCACTGATCGATGAGGTTAAACTGGGAATAGGAGCGAAAGTCGAACACTCTGCGGGACTACATATCCATCGCGCCAGCAGTCGGCGTCACCCACCTCTGTGTCTTCTCGCAACCGGACTCCAAAAGCGACGAACAGACCGGACTGCCTAATCTTAGGCTAACTCGACTTCCCAGAGGTCCGAGTCTGAGTTTCAAAGTCCTTCGATATTCTTTGAGGGCCGATATCATGCGGGTTTCGAAGCGGCCACATGGCAAAGGCAGGGAGATGGATACTGAACCTATCGTCCGTATCCCCTGTATTCTTTAAGAATGTCCCTCCTCATCTGACATCGCTTCCTTTCGATGTTACAGTTGATCCTCTCTTCATTTCCTCCGCCAGCGGAAAAGCCGACACCCGAGCAACACGCCCTCTCGCTCCTCACCACGACGATGCAATCTCTCTTTCCGCCGCTGAAAGTGCATTCCACCCCTCTCACCAACTTCCGACGCGTCGTCCTCCTGTCCTACAATTCCAAAACCCGGACCATCCAATTCAGACACTACCTCATCTCCCTCCGTCCCGTCTCCGTCTCCAAGCGGGTTCGAAAGCTAGGAGCATCGCGTTCGAGAGGAGGGAGCGTGATCGACCTAGGGGATAGAGAGGACATAGCCGATTATATCTTACGACGCGCTCGCGCTCCCAGTGCGGCGAGCGAAGGGAGCGAGGGGACGTTGATGACGGAATATGCCAGCGAGAGCGAGACTGATTTCTCGGAGAGCGAGGCGGAGAGCAGTGGTGGATCTGGAAGCGAGAATGAAGGGAAACGCCCGGTGGCACTGCCTGGTGATTATATGGGTGGAGGGAAGAAGGGCACCCGGAAAGCTGTCGGCTTGGTCGAGCTTGGACCGAGGATGGAGCTCGCGATGTGGAAGGTTGACAGTGGAGTTGTCGGCGGAGGAAAGGGGAGGGAGGGAGAGACGCTATGGCATGAAGTCGTGAAGAAGACGGAGGCGGAGAAGAAGGAGATTAAGAAGAAGGCGGAGGAGAGAGAGAAGAGAAGAGAGGAGCACGAGAGGAAGATGGAAGAGAAGAAGAAAGAGAAAGGAAAGAAGGTACGGATCGCAAACGAAGATCAGGAGCAAGAGGAAGACGATGACGATGACGATGACGCGGACGATTCTGATGAGGACCAGGAAATGGAGGAAGATGACGATGACAGCGATCTGACCCCTATTCCTATGGATGAGGAGGACGAGGACGACTTTTCAGAAGAAGAGGATCAGCCTAGGAAGAAACAGAAGAGGAACCGATGAAAGTTCACGTGATTATTCAGCTTTTCGAGTTGCAAAATGTCGCGGCACATTTTCTGACCTACCAGCCAACGGCATAAACTCTTCGTTCGTATTCCGGGTCTTATTTGTGGCGCATTAAAGCATCAAGCCCACATAGAGAAAGCACGGCTTGAAATTTTGAGCATGCTCTCTTCCAACACATGTATTGCGTAATTTTCAAGTTGGAAAATTATGAGAGACGGTTGACGGAAATCAAAGCAACTGGTTGAGCGTGAGGCCTGAGATCCTGCAACCTGCCACTACAGAGTCCAAAAATATTCAAAACAGAACACCATCGAATTTACTATCGAAATTAGGATGCCCGGGCTGACACATTCAATGTCTGGAAATTTGGAGACTGAGGAAAGAACGGCGTCTGCAGTTGAAGGAGTACACAGTACAAGTCAGGGATTGCCCGAGGAAAAGCGGGAGCTGCCCAGCCCAATTCAGTACTTGCAGCCTCACCCTAGGTAGACATTCTGGAGAATCTCAGACTCAGACCGTTGAGAGAAGAGGGGAAAAAAACTGCAGTTTACACTGTTGGTGGTTGGTTGGATATGGTTGGATTCAAATAGACGTCGGACATTTACTGGATCACCCAACTACATTGTACGTAAAGAGCTGTTAACTGGGATTCCCTGGCACACATATATGGTACAGTATCGAGCTTCGAGGTCACCTTGCTTTCGGTCGATGTCGGTCACACAGCAGAGAGCTTAAGCTTATGTAAAGAGAATTCCTTGACCTATTGACCCAGCCTCCTCTAATCAATTTTGTAATGGCTTTGATGATGTGACGTTTCCTTTACGGATTGTCGGAGACTCGAATGGAATTTCATGCTCGCAGGACTGTTTCCCAAGACTTTCCAATATGTAGTCAACGGAATAAGTAACCGTGATGCTTCCCATGGTGTGATAAAACTTAGGTGATATTAGTTGAAGAACTTCTCTTCGGCTTAGTGTAATGATCGTCATCAAAAGATTAAAGATAAACTTCATCGCAGCTTTATCCAACACGCATGTGCACATGCACGCGCATGGGTCAACCTCCATTCTCTTTCATAACCGATGTGATATCGTGATCTCAAAGCTGTCAACCAGACCTGTCCAGGTGGATAGTGGATATTACGCTCCCAACATGTCTCAACCCAACATTTGCCCTTCACTTCCGACAGACTTTAATATCCGGCGGGTGCCCATAGTTCATGAGTTCATCGGCTTCACGTGTATTGTTGTGTCCTTCAATTTAATTTAACACCGCTGTAAATACACCAACCCTCTCGACCGAACTGGTTTCAGTCCCAGTCTGTGAAGCCACCGTGACCACTTCCCAGCTCTTCCAGCTCTCATCGTTTTCCCTTTCATCTTTTGCAAAGATGTCGCCACTAGGGGTCGAGGAGCCAAACCGTACAGCTGCAAGCACACCTGGAACGCTTGTCCAAAATGAGGAGCAAAGGCTTTCAGACGAGTCTGCTTTCCCCATCGAAAAGAAACAGTCCACAGGAAATCTTCGTGGGAGCCACGACGCGATGGACGTCGAGGAGGTCGCCATTGACGTGGGAGTGTCTGGTCTGGGGGAGAAGGGGAAAGCGTCGTACACACAGTTGCCCTTGGAAGTTTCGGATGAGCAGGACCCCGAAAGCAAGTATCTTACCGGGATCCCTCTCGTCCTCGTCTCCATCTCCCTCCTCCTCGCCATCTTCCTCATAGCTCTCGACCAAACCATCATCGCGCCCGCCCTGCCCGTCATCGTATCTCGTTTCAACGCACTCGAAGAAATAGGATGGACCAGTTTCGCATACTTCCTAACGCAGACCTCGTTCATGTTGATTGCTGGCACGATATTGAACATCTTCGATCGAAAATGGGCTTTCATTTGGGCCGTATTCATCTTTTCTCTCGGTTCCCTGTTCTGTGCAGTCGCCTGGAACGTCGAATTCCTCATCTTCGGCAGGGCGGTCTCTGGAGTCGGAGCGGCTGGTATCTTTGTCGGGTGTCTCTCGATGATTGCAGAAGTAGCGAAAGTGGAGCATCGTCCGCTGATCCTTGGAGGCTTTGGCGCCGTCTTCGCCATTTCCAGGTTCGCTCATTACCGTTTCTCCCATTCATTCGCAGCTAATTTGAGCGCAGTGTCATCGGGCCATTGATGGGAGGAGCATTCACTGGTTCAGCTTTTCATCCGTATCTTCTCAGGAACGTCCTGATTCATAAGATTTCTAGATCACGTCTCCTGGCGCTGGTGCTTCTACATCAATCTTCCAGTCGGCGTCATCACCATTGGCTCCATTTTCGTGCTGATCAAACCAGCGACCCCTGCCCCACTCCCCACAGAAGTAGTGAATCTCACCCGTAGCCGATTTGGATGGTTCCTCAGAATCTTTGGTCGCTTCGGGACGGATCCCAGAAGCATCCTCTTCCGTCTGTTCGCACTCGATTTAGGTGGATCCCTCATCATGCTTGGTTTGGTCACTTGCCTCTTACTGCCTTTGCAATGGGGAGGTCCGTTCATGTTTCCTCTACTGTTTCATGGTAGATGCGTTGAACTGACGGGAAATATAGGCAACAAGTACCCTTGGAACGATAAGATCATCATTGGTCTCTTCGCTGGAGCTGTAGGCATCATACCCGTTTTCATCCTCTGTTCGTGAATCATCCACAATCTCTGTCATGGACTGATGCATTTGTAGACGAGTATAAATTCGCCGGACCATTCCGCATGCTTCCTTTCGAGCTCTTCAAACAGAGGACACAGATGGGAGCAAGCTGTGCCGCTTTCTTCAGCTTCTGGAGTTTGATCTTCACAATCTATTACCTGCCTCTGTAATCCTTTACTCTCCATCCGAAAACATGAGAGGTCTCATTTGATCTGCTTTAGGTACTTCCAGGCTGTCAATGGTCATTCTGCAACAAGGTCGGGGATCGATATTCTGCCCTACATGGTCGGCGTAGTCACCTTCTCCGCCATTTCAGGCATCGCCATCACCTGTTTGTCCTCCTTGCATTTCATCTCTTAAAAGACCATCTGACGAGACTGAAACAGTAACTGGTCACTACTGGTTCATCATCGTCTGCACTCCTGCCTTCCTCTGCGTAGGATCGGGTCTGCTCTACACCCTCAAAGTCGATGCATCAAATGCCGAGCTGTACGGATACCAAGTCCTAGTCGCAATAGGAATCGGCTGCGTTTTCCAGATTTTGATTCTGCCCGTCCAAGCACAAGTGAAGGATGAGAGGGACATACCAATCGCTACCGCCCTATATAACTTCATTCAATCTCTCGGAGCCGTCATTGGTCTCGCGTTGGCCAACACGCTCTTCTCGAACAAGCTCACGAGCGGCTTGCACAAGTTTGCTCCTGATGCTCCTTTCGAATTGGCAAGTTACTCTCCTTTCTCGACTGCTACTCGCTGACGGGAGGAATAGGTCCGAAACAGTGTGGAGAGTATCAAGACAATCGTAAGCTAGCTTCTTCCGAGCAGCGCCAATTGGATTTTGATTGTGCATATAGGACCCTGCTCTTCGTCCAGGCGTCATTGAAGCTTACGTCTATGCGCTTGATTATACCTACCTACTAGGTAAGAGTCTCATTTCCGACTCTTGGATACACCGGCTGAAAAATATGAACAGGAGTTGGAACAGGAGCAGGCATTATAATCTGCTCCCTGTTTGTAAAAAACATCAAGTTCGTTCTTTCTCCTCCATGTGATCCATACTGATAAAGGGTCAACAGCATCAAATCGAAAAAACCTGGTATCGGTGCGGTATAAGCTGGCTTCTACGCTACCATTGCTACATTCCTTTACATTCCACTCCTTCCCCTTCTTTTCGTTCTTGTCAGTGGTAGTGCCTCGCTTTGTTAGTCATCGGTTTATATCGCCTTCTTTTTTTTTTAACTTTCCCCATTTGTATCGGTGTGTAAGTCTTCATTGGAATTGACTTTATGGATCGTAGAGCTTGGTGGATTCTACCAGTAAATAATTGAAATGGATACCTGATAAAGGTCGAATATTAACCCAATTGTCAACTAATCAACGCTTGAGATTGATGAGAGTGGTCAAGGCAAGTTAAGCTGGAGCATGAATATCGTAACACTTTGATAAATTCCACAAGACTTGCGACAACATTTCACATTGACAAATACAGAAAGGACGTTTGTACTTCAATATTTCGATCCAGTTTCGTACTGCACTCAACACGGTCCGTCTGCATACCTAATCAGTTTTTCTGGGCTGTGGAAGAACTCGACTTACATTTAGCCGTTGCAGTCATCCCGTCTATTCCAGAAGTCGCGGTCTGGACACCAAACACGCTTCCTCCTTGGTTTGGAGCATACCAGACTGAGCCCTGATAAAAAGCAACCGGTGAGTAACCGAGCCTGCATTGCGAGTGATAGAAACATACGCAAATGTTGTCCGATCCGGTACCTTGTGAGAAACCGTCAGTTAAGAGTATACAGGGTCGAAGAGAAGAAAGTACCGTAATGGATGATGGCACTCGCTTGATCTCCAATGAAGCGCTGATACTTCGCAGTTCGAGCGGGATCGTTCACTTCGTCAAGATAATACTGCAAGTGTTTCATGAAGATTCCCTAAAAGGCCAGCGGGATGGCTTCCATTATCTCCTTGCCTCTGATTGGGAGAAGAAACGCGGACCTTGAAGCATTTCTGGTCGTTGTTGCACACCGACGTGTTTGGCACGGGATTATCGCATGATTCCCTAAGGATGCCATTGACGGTTAATTTGGAGATTGCGGCATCCAGCGTCTTCTCAGCTTCGGTGAATAGTGAGGGGTTGTTCGTTGCCCTTCCAAGTGCTCCAAGTCCACTAGCGATCACAGCTACATCGGTAGTGAGAAACAGCTAGCTCTGAACTCGAAAATACCTTGATTATAAAGCCATGTCGTCTAGCAATATACTGATCACATTGGACGCCGGATAGGAAGGAGACATACTTGTCCGTTGTTTTGACAGCTGGACGTCAGCCCATCATTCCAGAGATTGTCCGCATTCCTCATTCCGGAGTTCTTCACTGTCTCCCTAAAGTGAGTCTCCCGCTTCAGGCACAAGCAAAATATTTGAACCCACGCCAGTTCCATGCCTATCATTGAATATTCTTAGATGGAGTGGCTTGAGGGAACAAAGCTTACTTTGTTGGCGTTATCTAGGTAGTTTTGCCCGAATCCTCTCAGGTATCCTTTCGCGGACACGTAGAGGAATTGCTCATTCGTAACAGCGTTTTTATAATCTCTCGCGCTGCTCCACCACACTGTAGCATTCTGATCAGACTTGCACGTTCAGGAACGCAGAGTTGCGCACTCCCACCACCGCACCTGCAGAACCATCAGCTTTGAAATGGTAGGTAGCAGGCATACGTCGATGTATCCCATTGGCGCTCTACAACGGAATAGATCGACTTTGCAGCATTCTGTTTGACCCCTAATTCATTACACGCGCTTGGATCAAGGATCAACCTACAATCCATCTGGAGGCATCCTGACCTCTGGAGGATTTGTAGTCCGCTACCTTCCAAAAAGCCATGATGAACCACTATTATACACAATATCACTAAAGCTCGTCTTTCAGAGACATTAGTCATACCTGCGCATCATCATATGATCCAGCAATATAGCTTTCCCAATTTGTATCCGCGTTAACGACTCGGGTCCACCAAGACCCCTCTGTTACGGTCGCTGCGAAATCGTTGTCGTTTGCCCCGAGCATGATATTGTGGATAGTCTCAAGCGTTATCTGTTCACAGTTCTAATCAGCGTATGGGGAAATGAAAGAATAAAGTAGAGTGTACGGCATCCGTCCAGTGAATGCCACCGTTCCAAACTCCAGTAGAAGCGACATAATAGTGATCCTGCATGGAGTGAACTCGACCCTTAACCAGATCGCCATCAGCAGACCTCCCTTGTTGGAGGGAAGCAAGAGGAATAGCTGACAATTGCATTGTCTAACGAAGACTGGCATTGTGCTCGCTTCTCCAGGTGGGCTTCCTGTTCAACGAGAGGTATTCCCCAAACAAGGGCAGCCAGCAATGCAACTCGAATGCAGGTCCTCATGTTCTATCTTTTCGCCCCAAGGAGCAAGGAAGTGGACAACTTCATGGGTCCTGACTTGACTGCTTTATAGCGTGATTCCTGTTTAGCGTCAGGAGCCAGGTTTCGAAAGTCGTGGGTGGCAGGAGACTGCTAGCTTGCAATCAGCTGTCGACAGTGGGGTATTGTGGGGTTCATCGCGTGTTGGTGGGAGGGTTGATCTCATCAGGGATGAGTAGATCCATACCTGGTCCTGTTCGTTATTGTGAGCTAAAGGTCGCCTGCTTGTGCGCTTTGAAATAATAGAATCCAGACCAGATTGAGATATTGATAGCCCGAATATAAGCTGCCATAGTCATATGTGGATGTTCAAACATGATCTCAGTTCCAAAAAAAATTAACAACATAGATGTATACCAGTTCTTCTCTTCCGTATCCTTGTGCAACTGACTTTCACCACAAATCCTCAGAGTCGGGTGATATTGATCATTTCACTACACTAAAGGGGTCCAAAAGCAACAATTCTGTGTACTTTTGTAAAGTATGATCCGTTATGGCTTAGGCTTTAGCTAGGTTGGACACTTCCGTTAAGACCAATATATCCCTACGAATTGAGCTAAATTTGAAATGTGAAACATATATGATATATGATGGTATCATGATATGCCTTTACTGCGTGGGTAGAAGGTAGAATATAGTGGAAGAAGCGACAGAATTGGAAAAAGGGTGACGTCGTCGCCATCGCTCAAGGCAACTGGGGTAGGTAGCACTTGCTCTCATTGGGTGTTCACACCGGATTCACCCTGTCGAGCTACACCATTGGTCGATGATGATTTGATGGACACAAGTTGTCACATACATTTTTTCATAGAAAAATGTAGACGCGCCCAAACCCTAACTTTTCATGAATAGATGCAGTCTTTAGAACACTCTGTCCCGAAAGGTTAGAACAGAACCAGATGGATGCATTGGGATACGTCGAATGTGGAGTATGTTGCTAGCTGAACAGCATCTTAGAGAGATTCTGGATGCGAATGCTGTCGACAGCAAGGCTGATTAGGGTCGAAGTTCTTGGAAAAGAATGTAATAGATTCCCAAAAGATGCTAGCACATCACAGCTCAAATACCAATACCATTGCGTAAGCTGCAATCATAAAATCCTACATTACTCGTAGAACCAGTAGTCGGCTTGGTAAGCCTAGAAACATGACCTCAATTCCTGCATTGTCAAGCAAAGAAATTGGCCTACCACTTCGAGCTGCTCTCCCTCAGTCGTGCAGGTAGCTGGGGGTTGACCAAGAGAGGTTTTAACCCTGTCGCATGAGAGTCAGATAACATTCTCCCTACCGTACTCCAGACGCACCTGAAGACCGTGGATGCCAAATCACCGTCGGTCTGGGTAAGTTGAAGCCACGGGACGTCCTGTGCACCTGTAGGAGCAGTGATGGATCCGGCCTTGCTGACGACAACGAAACCATTGCCAGAGGAAGTGAAGTCGAACTTGGGGGCGATACCCGTGCCAGAAGTGATAAAATAATGTTGTCCTGTTATGATTCAACAGTCATCAGAATCAAAGAGATTAACTTGAAACCAGACGCACCTAATACAGCTCCACGGCCGCCAGATGGTCGCCCTCTTTGCCTCTTCTCCATCCTTCGTCCACCGGACGCCCGCCCAGTAGTGCAGGACACATCGACAAGAGTAGCAACGGCTCCAGCGCTGGCGTATACTCCATTAGTGCAAGTATAGTTCTAATTGAGAAGGTAAGGTGGAGTAAAAGTGGAGAGAGCGAGACCCGCCTGAGTTCCCATTCTGTACCACCACGTCAATACGTCTTCGCAGGCACAACAACAGAGGCATACCCATGGGTGACGAAAACTGGAACCTGTCCTGCCGGAACAGAGATGGCGGCGCCAGCAGGGAGAGGAATTTGCGCCTTTGAGACATCGCATTGCGATTGAGCGAAAGCGAGGGGGAGGAGGACAGCAAAAACAGCGGTGAAGGAAAGCATCTTCAAAAAATTGTCGACTTTGCAAAAGGACTTGGACGAAGTTTACGGATCAAGACTTGACGGAGCAAGCAAAAGACCAAATGGAAAAGGAACGGGAGTACGCTGTACTAAGAGTTGCAGAGCAGTGATGGGCGTCAAAAGATGAGCGGGGTGAGGCTTTTTACCCATCTCGGCCAAAAACGTATAGCGGACTTTGTTCGATCAATAAATCATCACCGGACTCCTAGTTTGTGGAAAAGTCCTCATCTCCACCCCGCCGTCGATTGAAGCGAGACACGTCTGAACATGCCGTCAACTGCGAAGTGCAGCAGAGTGTTCATCGGGGGAAACAAGCGGTGCGTTGAGCGGGAGCGTCGTCCCGCAAAATGAATCCGCCTTCTTCCACCGCACAAACCCAGCCGGTGAAACACCTTTCTAATTCAAAGCTCGGCGGTCTTCTGTCGTGTAAGCCGCAAAGCGGGAATGACTAGGTGATCTTGCGAACGAGAGAAGAGGAAACTTTCGAACTGCAATGTAGGTGGTCGCTAAGAAACGAGAATTGAAAGACAATGGTTTGAGTGTCTCGACAAAGGTCCAGAAGTTTGAACACCATAAACGATGAATGTCCTTGCATGTCGCATAAGAAAGAACAAGAGCGATATCCTTTAATGTGATCCTCCAATTGCAGGCTTGCCTCGACTCAAACCGATAACTAGAACCTGAGCGGCATTGCATTTGGAAAGGTGATTCACGCAGAGTCCAATCAGGCCAAATCGGCCGTGTCAACCTGAGTAAAGGTTGGAACAGCAAAGGTCGTGCGTTTGAAGTTTTCGACAGCTTTCAGGAACCCATCCATCTTTAACGGTGTCTTCTCATCACGCAGAAAGATCCTAACGTTCTTTCCTTGTCCCAGACAGAGTTTACAGAGTTCCACTAAATCGTCCGTCTCTGGGCCATCCAGTAAGGAATCTTCTTGAATAGGCAGATGGACCATTCCGAAACACATCATCCTCTCCCTCCTTCTCACAATGTCTAGTAATTGGGAGGCAGACTCCAAGTATACTCCGTCGGTTCTAAGAGAGGTGACTTCCAGAGGAAGGATTGAAAAAATGGAGGACTGAAGACGATGTGGATAGTCCGACAAAGAGAGACTTGAGAGCTTTGTGCACTTGGCAAGGGTGGGCAAGAGAGCGTCGTGGAGCCCTCCTTCCAGGACGCTTGAATGTAGCGGTTTACCTTTCCGGAATTCTATGTTAAATATCTCTAACGTAGGCGAGGAAGCTTCTAGTGCGTTCAAAAGAGCAGACGAGGTAAAACCCTCACACCATAGGAGGCGGAGAGAGCGGAGGGGGTGCTTGGAGAGGAAGAGTAAAGACGAATCGGAGAGGTTGGTTACACGTAAATTTACCGCATGGAGCGAGAATGGAAACTCGAATTCTGGAGAGGATAGTGAAGGCAGGTCGAGACCAAAGAGGTCGATTTCTCTGAGATGTGTCCAAGTAGTGAGACTCTGCATGAGAGCAACCGGATAACCTTCCAGTCGAGTGACCATACTCTGGAACGAATGAACCGGCGAGTCTCGAAGGATGCGTCCTAAGCGTTGAGAGACATCGAGAGCGAGCTGTTGAGGTATGTTACCGATGTCGCAGAATATGACTAGATGTCGAAGATTCTTCAACCTCGCCAAAATCTCTCCCAATTCCCTTGTCTGCACCGCAGGCTCATCCCGATCCCACATCCTAAACCTCGTCTCCAATTTTCTGACCCATCCAGCTGGGAGATCAGAGTCGTTGGCTTTCAACAGATTGTTGAAGTCCGAGAAAGCGTTCGGAGTCCTCAGTGTGACTTTGAGCCAAAGGAAAGGACGTGCCAGCCGAAAGAAGTGCTTTGAGACGAGACAGAGTGATCGGATGGACCAACGCGGGAAGAATGTTGCTTCGGCTTGCTGGTGGATCAATTGGAGAACTATTGGAAGGACATGGTCCAAGAGGAGTTCGAATGGAGTCGACATCAGGGTGTAAGAGAACAGACGAGGTGTTACGGGATCCTGCCAGTATGTCTGGCAGGAGGTTGTTTGGGGGATTGTACCTATGTACTTATACTTGCCTACACCTTTGAAGGTTGGTGCAATTGGTTCAAGTCAAGTGTGAGTCGGAAGCGAACTGGGACAGGTACTGCACGTGATAGTATAGTGACAGTATAGTATGTGAAGTAGTATTGACATTAATGCTAACATCTGCATCGAGAGATTGTAATACATCGCCTCCAAGTGTGGCAGTTCCGTCGATTTCGATGATTTAAGGGATGAAGGACAACGGGTTCAACAGCCTCCCTTCCATCCCCCCACTCACAAAAACGCACTCGCCAGAAACATGCCCTGAAACTTTCTCACTAGCAAGGAGGAGAATCTGTAAGGCGACATCTTCGGGAGTCGCAATCTTCTTCAACGGCGTTCTGGTAAAAATCATCCATTAACTCTAGAGCATCAGCTGAACTTAAGGAAAGAATGTACGTTGCGACGGCGCGTTCGAGCACGCGGGCATCGTTGAGGAGGTGTGCAGCCATGGGCGTTGCTACCTGTTACCAACAGATCACGTTTATTAATGGTTTTTCCTTGAACATGAGATAGCCGTTGTGCCGCCAAACAAGAGCTGCGGGTGGGTGCAGGGAGGAGAGAGAAACTCACCCAACCTGGCGCGACACAATTGACTCTTCCCCTCGGCGCCAGCTTCACGATCTCATTTTTGAGGGTAGGGAGCAAACCGTGCATCATTGCTGCCTAATAATCGTTGACATCACTTTACTTCCGGTCGATTCTAAGAAAAGGAGAGAGAATGCCTGCCTTCGAAGAGGAATAATCTGCATGTCCCGCCTCCCCAAATTTCCCGCTAGTGCTCCCAATGAGTACAACGCAAGGACTTTGGGTTTTATCCTGCGGTTGACGCTGAGCGATGGAGCGGAAAAATGCTCGTATGAGGAAGAAGGTGCCTGGAAATACAACAGTACGAAACATGAGCTGCTTGTAAAAAGGGAGTAGAGGCGCACCTCGGAGATTGATCCCCATCGTCCGATCCCACTGCTCTGTGCTCATCTCGTGAATGGGAACGTCTTCCGGCAGAGCGATACCATGATTCACGACGAGAACATCGACACCTTCTCCTATGCTTTCGAACATCTTCTCTACCGCACTCTCATCAAGCACGTTGGCTTGTACAGAGGACACCCCTTCTGGAAAAGGCTGAGCGGAGGAGGCTGGAGGAGAGGAATTGTAGTGTGCGTAAACTCGGGAACCCTGCTCTGGCAACAGGTCGTGATATTCAGCAAAAGTCGGAACAGGGCAGCGGGGAAGCAGGGAAGGGACTAACCGTGGAAGGCTCGGACGGTAGCTTGTCCAATCCCACCTAAAAAATTCAAGGGTTAATCGCCAGTTAAGAATGTTTGCGATTTGATTTGATCTGGCAAAAGGAATTGACCTCACCAGACGCCCCAGTGACAAGCACAACAGCGTGGTCCAGCCCCAAATCTATCATTTCACCTTTTCTGCTAAAAATCAAGCTAATCGCGTCGTGTACTTGTCCAAGTCGTGTACGCCAACTCTTGAAAGCGCGTCGGTCGGCTCCGGACCCAAGTCGGCTCCCCATCCCTCCCGTTGTTCCGCCCGTTCACGAATTGCTTGATAGGACTGTCTGGGTTCGCGACTGGAGGGAGGCATTTGGTAGAGATGTTCCGAAAAGTAGCCTTCCGGGCTGTAAGACCCTGTTATTCGCACAAGACGTTCGTTCGGCCATTCACCCACGACATTTCCCCCTCCTCTGCCACTGTATCAGAACCTGAAAGTGTACCAAAGGCAAAGGAGATACCAACTGACTCGTAGGTCTTGTGTTGCTTAGTTTCGCGAAGCCGTCTGACCTCAATGAGAGTGAAGGAGCACGAGAGCCAAGGAGTAGAAATATCCTTTCCCAAATGCGTACATATTTTCGCTCACACATGTCACGTATCGAGAGTGTCATGGTGTAGGATCCATCGACCGCCGGAATGAGATCCTTCAGAACATTTCAAGAAAAATGGAAACTTGGAAGTCTGATCAGGCGGGACAAAAGATGAGACAAAGTAAGCGATTTGGTAGCTTAATCCTTTCCTGACATTTGGGTAGGTACGCCCATGATAAAGTGGTTGCATCGAGAAGGTGGATTAGTTTTCTCGGCGTGCATCGCTCAATAACAAGAAGATAGGCAAACGCCGTCGAATACAACGCTTGATAGAAGAAAGAAAGGGGCAAGAAGAGAAATATCCACATCAGTGTCCCCACTGTGACCTTCGCCTGAAAAAGAAAGGCGCCTTAGCTGCGCAAGTGCTTCGAGACTGGTTGTACCCTCTAACGTTTACGACGCAGTCACGTTCAGCGGTTCCATACTAAAACAGAATGCTTCTTTTGCACAGGATGCGGGTCTATGTTCGGTGCGTATTTTACAATCCTTCTCATTCATAACCTTTACCCAGCGATCTCTAGCTACAAAATATGTAGCAGCAGTCCATCTGTCCCGAAAATTTGCGCCGCAAGATTGTCGCTCAGGTCGAGTTCTACGAGTAGCAACAAAAGAGGAGGACAGTCAGTGGATTTGTTCCGGCTGTGAAACAGCTTTCGGTGAGGGCGTTGTTTTGTTCGTTATACGATCTACTTCTAATTCATTGTAGAATCTGAGCCTGCATGCAAAGGGCATCAAGAAAGAAATACACAATGCAGCGGTACCCGACGCATCTTCGTCCCTTCCGTCAAGGAAATATTATATACAAATTATTCCAACTCCGACGAAGTGAAGAATTATTTTCAATGTCCCAAGTGTTCCGCGCGCTACGCTGCTATGTCCTCTCTATACACGTGAGGGATCGATCCCACTTAAGACTGGACTGACACAGGTCGTAGGCACTATAGCAAACATGCTGGGGACCGTAGGATCTGCTCTGGCTGTAAAAAACTGTATAGTGTGTGATTTTTCTCTCCTTGATATAGGCTCTTATTGCCATACCAAGCTTCCGCCACTGGTATGTGGCATCATCAACGACGAAGCGCAAATTGCACTCATAAACCATGGTACCATCTCGCTTCTCGAGGTGCGATAGATCGGATTGTTTGTCTGGGCTGTGGAAAACATCACGGTGTGTTTTGCTAGGCTTTTTTCTATGAGAAACTCATGTCATATGGATGGTGGATAGATGACTGGTCGTCGTTTGATTCCCATAAGAAGTCCACAGAGAACTGTCGAGATGCTGATTTCTATCTTATCCCAGCCCTACAGGGTGATGCAAAGCAGTGATGAAGCAAAGCTTGTGTTCTTGGAGCATTGTTTACGCCAACATCAAACTGTCTAATATGATCCCTTCTCACACGAATACCTTGCCTCAGCGGGTCAGGTTGTCGTACGCTAAGCTGACTCTGTGATGAGGTCACAAATGTGTGCTTTTTATTTTAAGTCTCTCCTAATAACAATTAGGCAGCCCGTTCTTGGCCCCTCTAGGAAATACATTTTCAACAACGAATTGACCATCGAACACTGAACGAAGCGAAGAAGAAATCAAAAAAGAGTTTACACTCTGAACTGAATAGAATACCAATAATCAGACGACACCCCCAAAAAAGAGCGCAAGTCAGCTTGCACTCATAGTAAAGAGTGTCGCACAAAGGTTGCTCAGACCATCAGAAACTCGAAGGCACGAAATGGTTATGTACGGTCGCAAGGGTAGATGTACAAGCTGAGGGTGCCTGGCGATTTTGAGTGATCGAAGAAAGTCGGGTAAAGGAGTGAATGAGGAGGTCTTGACCTCTTATCGACCAAATGAATGTGGATATCTGTTCCTAATTCTACCTGTCTGAAGTACTTAGGAGCGCCACAGCGGTACGAGGGGGGCACGTACATTTTGCTTTTCCTCCTCATTCCGTTCACCGTGACCTACTCCTCAATCTCACAATCGCCCATTCTGCCCCAATCGAGAAAACGGCAACAGCGAGCGCGGCAAGGAGGACTTCCCAGTTACCGAAGAACTGCAGTCTTCTCTGTTCCTCTCCTTCCGGTTCATCCAAAACGAGGATGATGGCTCCCACCAACGAAGCGAGTGTAGGACCCGTCCACCTGCCCATCTCTCTAGTCGCATGCTCGAGCGCGAGCAAGAAGGCGGCGACAAGGGTTGTCCATCCCGACTGGAGGAGGAGGAGGACGGTGATGGAGTGTGGTGAGGAGAGGGAGACAGTAAGGAAGTGGAAGAGGAGGGTGAGGGAGGAGTAGGAGATGAGGGCGAGGAGAGAGATGGTGGAGCGGAGTCCGAAACCGAAGGGAATGTGAGGACGGTGAGGATGTGGAGTGGATGAGGATGAGATGCGCAGACTGGCGAGGAGAGAGATCAAGCTCAGTGCCAGCACTCCCAATACCCAGCCCTTCATTGCTGTTAGTTCAGTTCCTTCTTCAGCTTCAAGCCTGGCTACGAGATGAATGGTCCCTGGTCCAAGAATACGAAGCAACAGGGGCGGGAGGCAGTATGGACTCGAGAGCGTGACTGGGAGGATGGAGAGGGGGACGAGTGCAAGGGATGTGAGGGAGGGAGGTAGTGACAGGTATGGTTTTGCGACGGAGGAAAAGCTGATGGGACGGAAGGAGATGTAGGTAGAGAACCCAAAGATTGCTATCGCTAAGATGTGGACGAGGATTGGGAGGAGTTTGGTGTTCCTGTTGGAGCCTGTTCGGATGGAAGGTGGTGGGAGTGTCGGGGTCGTCTCTTCGGCGCAAAGAACTTTGATCCGCTGCTCTCTCGGGAGCTTCTCCTCCTTCGAATAAAGGCTTTCGAGCGAGATCATCGTCGGGCTCAACGGTGGACTGCCAGCGGCACCTCCCTCCCTGAATCTCGCAGCCAAATTATCCTCGCTCTCCATCCTGACCACCACGTCCTTCAACCTCTCATCATTCTTGAACAAGAAGCTATCCTTCAGCCTCACACTTCCCTTTCCAACCGTCCCGCTGCTGAAACTGCTTTGGCTGTCTGCGGTTGAAGGACGTGGGCGGTGAGCCGGGAGGGAAGGCAAGTGTAGGAATTCAGGGGAGAAAAGCGAAGCGAATTCGCCCGGCGTGGATGGGGACAGGATGGGTGTGCGCGTTGGTGTCTTGAACCCTGAGCGACGGATGCTGCTGGTGGGTGTCCCAGTACATGAAGCGGGAGGAGCGAATGGATCGAGCTTTCGATTTCCCAAAGTGAGCATCAATCGTGTAATGTAGACATGAGGAGACGAACCTCGTTCTGGATTGGGAACTGCCAGTCATAGTTGCTAACATGGCTTTCATCCGAAGCTCCCAGACTGAACCGCGACCTTTCCCTTTCTGGGTCCATCCCAGTTTCTTTTGCAATAGAAGGTAACAGTTACAAACGACAAATGGACAAATCGACTACTGATTGGGCTTTGAACAGGGAAGCATTGGACAGCAGGGGGATGAAAAGGACAGATAAAGCCTTTTATACAGAACGGGGGACATTATTCACGCACGGGGAACAGAAGCGGTGACGCAGGCGTCAGAGCTCCCAAACAAACGTTAAGTCGTTTCCAACTGTTCAGCTTCTGATTCTGCCCCCGTTAGAGTCAATATTCATAACGTTAATTTGCCCAAACCAACTAAGAAACTACGATTTCACAAAGGAAATGAAAACAATCTCCGATGCCCAAATCTCCTCGACACTGAGGTTCCGACGAGAAAGTCATTAGCAGGCAGCTTCAAGTCTTCGTCGACACACTGGGATGTGTGTTGCTAGTGTCAGAGTAGAGCGTTGCGTTACACGGTTAAGCTGTAACAGTCCCGCGATCCTGGAACAAAACAAAACAAAAAGCCGAAACGTTATCTGTGTAGGGAGGACAAAAGAAAAATCCCGAAGTCAATCAATCAGCCACTTCCATGGTCACGTGTGTATTCCATGATCGATCGTGCCTTTCGATACATTATCGATACCTGTGCTGGTCCAGCTTGGTACCAGGCTTGGTATAAACGTCTTTGCTTTAGAGTGTGCCGGGTCAAAGCTATTACGGTCCCACGCGTGTAGAGTACTCTGTGCTTTGATCTCGAGATCTCTAAGGTGCATATCAAACTTGAAGCCCCAAGTTTCTGCTGGTTTTGCATCAGTGCATCAGCTGGCTTTCTTTCACCAAGTAAATGAGCTGACAAACTGATTCACAGTAGCGCAAAATGACTAGTCAGATCTTAATCCTCGGTTCCTGCTCCCTCGACCTCGTCTCATACGTCCCACATTTCCCCTCCGCCGGCGAGACCCTTTCCTGCACATCTTTCCTCCAAAACCTGGGCGGGAAAGGGTCCAACCAAGCTGTCGCTGCTTCACTTCTCTCTCCATCCAGCACCAGCGTCTCCTTCATTGGCGCCGTAGGGTCGGACGCTTACGCCCCTCTGGTGTTGGAGGGACTGAGGAAGAACGGGGTCGATGTATCCAATGTGAAGAGGACGGAGGGAGACACTGGACTGGCGATTATTTGGGTGGAGGAGAAGACGGGAGAGAATCGAATCGTCATCGTCCCCGGCGCGAATGCGAGCGTGGATCATGCTTCGTATCTTCAAAACAGTGGGCTCAACCCTTCTGAGAATCAGGCCGGGAGTACTTTCTTGCTCACACAGCTCGAGATCCCTTTGAACGTCGTCATCGATGCCAATATCCACGCAAGCAAAAAAGGAATAACAACAATCTTCAATCCCGCTCCAGCTCCATCCTCTTCCAAAGCCCAAGAATTCACTGACATCTTCTACTCCTCAATCGACTATCTCGTCCTCAACGAAGTGGAAGCGCTCCAACTCTCTACTTCATCCCATTCCACCTCGCCGGACCATCCGTCTCAATCCACGATGAAGGCCGAGTCCGATCTCTCTCTCCTCCCTCTCTCCTCTCTGGCCGACTTTGCCATCCCCCTCCTAGCCCGCGGCATTCGCAAAGCCGTGATCCTGACTCTTGGAGCACGAGGGGCAATCTACGTCCCATCCTCTCCTCCACAGCATGATGCGTCGAAGCAATCCAATGGATCCAAGTATGTGCATGTAAAAGCGAAGCGCTACCGCCCACCGGGAACTGAAGAATGGAAGCAAGTCGTGGACACAACTGCTGCTGGAGACTGTTTCATTGGTGCTTTTGCTGGAGCCGTAGGAAGAGGATGGAGCGATGTGGAGGCTGTGGAGTGGGCTTGTAAGGCGAGTGCTATCAGTGTGGGCAGGAAAGGAGCTGGAGGGAGCATTCCGAGTTTGAGAGAGGTGGAGGAGGGAGAGTGGGAGGATTTGTAGAGAAAATAAATAACGGATATTTTGTAAAGAATCGGATAAAGTGGATCGATTGATCTACAACAGACTTGGCATAATGTACATTGTTTTGTACGCATAACTTCATGCGATCTTTAGGACAAGGTCCTTTGGTGTTTGGTCAAGGTGGGAAAATCCCTTCTGGACGGTCTCCAATAAACTTCCCTGATCCACTACTTCAATTTCGCGTGTGGTTTCGAGAGTGCCTTCTTCAAGGAAGGTGTGGAGCGTCTTGAAAGCGATCGGTAAAAGCTTCTCATCCTACAAATCCTTTATCAGTCATCGAGTGTGAAAGAAAGGACAAGACAAGCGTACATTGACGAGGTCAAACACAACGGCCCTGGTCCACTTGACATGCTTCGGTATAGACGAAGGAGTAGCACGGATGATGGGTACAACGTGGGCTTCTTTCGAATCCAGGACTTGAAAGAGGTCCTTCCCGCCTTGCTTATCACCCATGTACACGAGCGCTTTCTTCAAAGGAGTCCCGCCAAGCTCCTTCTTGATCTGCTTCGCGACATCGCTATCCCCTCTATCGAAGACCGCTTTGGCTCCTAACGCTTTCAAGCGCTGGAAGTGCGCCTTGGAGGCGACTGCGAGCACGTTCACGTATCCTGTCCTTTTCAGGATTTGGAGCGCGTAGACGCCGACGGATGTGGATGCAGCCCAGATGAGAAGAGGGGTTTCCGACTCTTCCTTGGAAGGTGTGAGGGAGAGGTTGGTGTATTGTGGGCCGAAGAGCGTCCAGAAGGCGGTGAGGAAGGTGTGGGGGACTTTGGAGAGTTGCGAGAGCGAGAGAGTCGAGGAAGACGGAATGGGGGTGAGCATGGTGCGTTTGACGGTTACGAATTGAGCATAAGAGCCGATGGCATAAGAAACGCCAGCAACCTGTGGTGATGAACTTGATTAGTCCTTGGTCTTTCAGACGCAGATTTGCGGAGGGAAAGCTCACCTTCTGTCCCACTTCAACATCCGTCACTCCTTCACCAATCGCTGTCACTGTCCCGGCGAATTCCACTCCAACGGTGAAAGGCCACTTGGAGACGTACGCGCCAGTTTCGGCTTGACTTTTATCGACATGATTCACTCCTGCATACTCGACTTTCACTTGAACTTCATCCTTATGGACACCGGGAATGGGTAGGTCGATGGCTTGGATCGGTTTCCCTTCAGCTGGGATTGCAACGGCGTTATATGTCTTGGACATGGCGAATATGGATCGAAAGGCAGGCTGTGGAAAGTGCGCGAGATAGATGGCTTTTGAGGAGAAGGTGCTTCCGTTGGGGATCGGTGACAGTCCTCACTCACCGTCACCTCCTTTTATCTCTTCTCCTCCCGTCAGCCACCGTTGGGAGCGGCAACAGCGGGAAAACGAAGGCTAAAGAAAGCAATGGTCGGAGTGAGCTCGTCGGGAGTCAATGCGACATTTGCCCTTGAATTCGCCATCCTTTCATACGCTGGGACCTGGGTTTGTATGTGTACAGTCAGCTCTCGTTCATCAGCGGGAACTGTGAAGACGACAGCACTCGCAACTTTGGGAGGAGTACATAAGCCGGGACGTCCAGTCTAGTTGTCACGGTCCCGACTTCGTCAACGACAGCGACTCGTACCCGAAGATCCTCACTCCTCTTATATAAGCTGGAGATGTTAAATGCCACACCGAAAGTATTCGTGGTCATCATGTGAATGTCGCTACGAAGCGCTTGGAGTCACCCTTCAGGTCATTGAAGTCCGAAGTGTCATTACAGTCATGGTCTCAATCGAGGCAAGCAGCAAAGGTGAATATCTCGGTGTAGAAGTCTCGCAAAGTCTTGCAGGCTTGGAATTCAAGCCTTTTCTGCTATGAAAGTATCCTCTCCCAGATTTAGCAGGCCACATTATTTATCAACAACGGTTTGTGGAAAAAGTGAAGTTGCCGGAGTGATGTATAAACTCACAATGCAGCGTTGTTCCTGCGGGGTGTGCGACTGTTTCCTTGGATGTGGAAGTCTTGCACGAACTGAAATAATTCATGTTATGAACAGTCCATGCATTTCCAAGAATCTATCGCAGGCAATGTACTAATGAGTAGTGGTATATATGATAATCTGTGATCGGAAAAAACAATAAATGACGTAGGAGAAACTGGGCATCGCTGAAAGAACGCAGTTAGGCTGCTGACGCGACAAGTGATTTCCCCTTAATGCTGTTGCAAGGAAGGGAAAGTCAGTCTCGTCTATTCTGACTGGGGAGATACAACATACCTGATGTTCTTTATAAATGCTGAGCAGATCATACAACCCAATCCCGTGCCAATCCCTTCACATTCTTGTCAGCCAGATATGTCAGAAAAGAGGAAGTGCGCACCAAAGAGGAATGTGTGGTCCAAAGCGTAAACGTAGGCTTTTTATTACGCCAGGACGTAATGCAGGGTCCTATCACATCAGGTTTGCATTAGCATGGCAGCCAAGGCTATCCATGTAGGCCTACGATGTGCTTGATTCCCTCAACGCTGAATCGGACAATGTCGTATGGTGCATCGGGGGCAAATTTGTGTAAGCCCTTTGTGAGCTCGTTTCCGAATAAAGTGTTCGACACGGAAAGACCAATCACTCCGCCGATCAATTGTACGAAGTTGAATAAAGCAGTGGCTTGTGGCACATCCTTCTCATGTTCCACATTAGCCTGGACCGCTATAATGCTGTTGTCGTCGTCAATACCCAGAAAGCTGAGCGACAAGGCAGCTCACAGGTTCTGCAGGACGCAACCAACTCCACCAGCCGCGATAACTTGATAGCCGTACAGTTTGGCATCCGACGAATCAGCTATGCACATTTATTAAAGACGTATACAGTCATGGGAACATGACCTCACCCTTGAGCGTGTAGAGCAGACCAGACCCAACGCAAAGCAAAGCAGGCGTGAGGACAATGACATAATAATAGTGACCGGTAACTTTGTGTCATCTTAGCTCAGCATAAAAGATGGAGTAAAGAAACTTACCAGTAATGAACACCCCGGAGAGTGCAGAAAAGACGACAATGGCCATCATAAAAGGCAGAATGTCGATTCCAGATCTGGTTGCAGAGTGTCCCTTGACAGCTTGAAACAGAATTGGCCTACGAAAGAAGTTAGCACGTTAGGGAGATGTCGTTGGCAAGTAAAAGCGTACAGGAAGTACTAAACAATTATCCTGATAGTGAGAACGGCAGCTTCCATCAGGACTGCACTTACGATGGTCACGATCTGCCGATCCAGTAAAGTCAGTATGGGGAACTCAGGGATAGCAGACATCAACGCACCAAGCTGAAAAAGACGAAGAACGCCGCAAAACTGGCTCCCATTTGGGTGCGTTTCTTAAAGTAAGCGAAAGGCAGCATCCTATAAGGTCCAGCGAAATAGTGCTCGTATATAACGAAGATGGGGATGATGCCTGCGAAGGCGCAGAAAAGACCAATAATTACTGGGTCGTCCCATGCATATTGGTTTCCTAACCAACCTCTCAGTGAAAGCTGGGAAGAGAAGAACTAGAAGGCGAACCTCCCCATTGCAGAGGCAGTTGCAGGCAAGTAATCAGCCCGAGCATAATGAGCGATCCACCCCAATCCAGGCTTGCGAAGCGGAAGAGAAAGCTTTTTGGGTTCACTTTCCATAATCCGAAACCGCTCAGGAGCCATCCGAATCGTTTTTTCGTCAGCTCGGCGACGGCAGCTGGGACAGGAGGAGGGACGGTCGATTTGATGATGAAGAGGATGCAAGTGACAGTGATTGCACCAATGGGCAAGTTGATATAGAAACACCAGCGCCACGAGACATGATCTTCATGAAATGAGTGCTGGTGGACGACACGGCAGAGCAAACACACTCACCAGTAAAGGCCCCACCGAGTAACGGTCCAATTACGCTGTAGAGGAATGAATACCACTCGCAGAAACAGCAAAGCAGCGTACCTCGATAATGCAAACACAGCTCCAAAAGCGCCGAAGAACTGCCGAAATAGGGGCATAAGACTCCAAAGGTTAGGGCGGTTTGAGAGACTCACCATAGGCCGCTGTTCAAGCCGTGTCGTCTCCGCGATCAGACTCAAACATGCCACAAATATGCCAGCTGCTCCTAAGCCGGCAACCGCTCGTCCAAAGATGAGGAATTGGACCGAGGTGGCGACAGCGCAAAACAAGCTCCCTAACTCAAACAGGGAAACTGCCCAAATGAAGACCCATTTGCGATCGAAAACCGAAAGCATAGTCCCGTATAGAAGCCTGTTCATTAGGATGAGAACGGTAGCAATGCCCCTCGGAGAAGGACGAACATGAAGGTTGCCTGCGTGAGAAAGTAGCTAGGTGAATATTGGTAAGTACCTTTCGAGACAGGGAGTAACACGGCATACGCAGACGATACCCAGCCGATTTCGTCCAGGGAATTAAACTTGGAGACAATTACTGGAAGTGCCTACGTCGAAAAGTGAGATCATCAGAGTTGGTATCAGCAAAGAGACATGCAGGTGCAATGATCGTTTGATCTGTACATTTGTATCAGACTTGTGCTTCCTAGAGGGGTGAGAGAAGCATACCAAGAGCGATGAGAAAGACGGAAAGCATCATTCCAACAAACACGAGTATGAGCGGCCATCCTGACAGGAATCTCGATTCATCCTCATAGTCAATGCCACCTTCATGAACCTTCTCCTTATTGCCACTCGTCCCAGCTTCAGCCTTTTCCAACTGCGCATCTTCATCTTCCGCATCTAAGCCTTTCTTTGACTCCTCAATCTCATCTCGGTCCTTCTTGTCATCACTCTGGAAGTCAGAATCCAGCGCTGCCTTCTCATCTTCAGGCACCATCGTCGTCTCGTCTGCTGGTTTCGACATGACTGTGACTTTGACAGCTGAGATCGATGCAGGCACTTTTAACTAGGAACTGTGACCAGTGCAGCAAGGAAACCGGAGGAAAAGAAGGACAGCGCTTTTGAAGGCAAGTTGGCCGTTTGAAGACAGCAGGCCACGTCGGACGACGGCAAAACTTCGTTTTATTCGCATGTGGGGTAAGTGCCGACGGGAACTCATAATCCCGCATAAGCACGGAGCAAGGATCAGGTAAAAACGTCCAGTTGTTTACGAGAGAATGACAGAGGACTCCGTGACCTTCCTGAGATACCCGAAATAATACAAACCGTGGACATCACGTAAGGAATAAAAGCCACGGACAACATACCCAAGGACGTCTACAACAATAGTTGCAAGGTGAGTGGAAGGCGTGGGCAAGAGTATGAAGCAGCAAATTTGTTGACCTACAGAATACTGACCGTCAGGGAAGCAATTTAGGAACGGCGAAAGCGCTAGATTGATCGCCAGTGACATGGTGTTTAACCGCGCTCCTAATTTGGCTTTGGTAGATGCTTGCGGTGTCATCACCAACCCTTTCATACTCTGTGAGAATCACACTGTTCTTACATAATTTTTTAAAAACATTTTTGCAGAATAATGTTCATTGCGAGTTCTTGGCAGCTGCGGCCTTGGACCTGCAGGCTCAAAAAAAATTGGTCGATGATAGCGTTAAACTAGTCGCTCCGTGCAGCAGCATCGGAATGATACAGGGTAGCATTCTGATAAGAAGGGGAACAATATGCACTAAATAGCTAAATACCTTAGAGACAATGGCCTGAGCTAGTCCCACCGAAGCCGGGACTATTTTTTCTGCCAACCCAAACGCAAAAATATTGTATGGCACTTCGATTCAGCTTTCATGCCTCTAACACATAAAGCGAGGGTAAACTTCTGATTAAAGGGGAACAAACTGCATTAAATAGCTAAATAGCTGAGAGACAATGACCTGAGCAAGTCACGCCGAAGCCGGGGTGACTTTTTGATAGTCTAGACGCTAAAATTTTGCTTGTAGCACTTCGATTCAGCTTTTATGCATATGGCCCTTCGTTAGACGCGTAGAAATGGCTAAAAGAGAGGGTTGAGGGTCACTCATAAATATTCAGGATCATGACATTCCACTCGTTTTGTGTTAGACCAAGGAGCGAGAGCTGTTCATTTATCTCTCAGTTAGAACTAAGTTAATTGCGTTCATCGCGACCCAGATGCGTCGCCAGTTGCCGTCTCATAGAGCGGATGCAGGTTAAAAAATGCCTCACTGGCGCGTCAACGAAATAAAACGGGCCTCTCACCAGCTTCACCCTCCATCAACCCATGAACGCCCAACGACCAATATTACTTCTCCACCAAAAGGCCAACTTTCCAGCATCTCAAGCTTGCATCCAATATTTCCATGCTCGACTACACTAACAGCTGCTACCAGAGCATGAGTTGGACAGCTGGACTTTATAGCTATCCCGGACTCGGAGTTGGGGCCGAGCTCTGGGCGGCGTGATTGCTTGAGTTTGCTCATTTTCAAAATCGCAAATGGTCGCGAAGTTTTACCACCACAGTGGCACCAGCACCCCAGAAACGATTCGACACTGTCACTTCTCCTCTCTGGCTTCGATTACGGACTCTCCAGTAGATTTGATTACAGGCTTATAGAACTATTAACTTGTCTAGTTAATATGGAGAAACGCAAGCGTTTGCTGGTAGGCCAGCCCCTGCTCTACCTGACTTCCTGTTTCGTTTCTCTCGGCGTATTTCTGGTGAGCGCTTCTTTTCGCCGCAAAACATGGGAAGAAGAGTTGAAGACGACTCCATAGTTCGGATATGACCAAGGTGTCATGTCTGGTATCATCACTGGACCGTACTTTATGACCTACTTTCACACTCCAACACACTATGAAATCGGAATCATGGTTGCCATCCTAGAGGTCGGGGCATTCAGTGCGTCCTATTCCCAAATATGCGTCTCGTTCTAATAAGAAATGGATGCACAGTCACCTCTCTCCTTGCCGGACTAATTGGCGACGTTTTCGGTCGCCGTCGTACCCTGTTCATGGGTGCTTTCATCTTTACCATTGGAGGAGCCATCCAGACTGTCACGAACGGATTTCCCATGATGGTTTTTGGACGTATCATTTCCGGCTTTGGCGTGGGTTTCCTGTCGTAAGTTGCTCTGCTGCAGGGAGGACGAGTTCAAACTGGGAAGAAAGGATGATCGTGCCAGTGTATCAATCCGAAATCTCCCCTGCGGAGCACCGTGGGAAGTTGGCGTGCATCGAGTTCACAGGTAACATTGTTGGGTATGCGAGCAGCGTGGTCAGTACTGTTTTAATTAATGTGTTGTAAGAGTGACGAAGTTGGGTTGTGTAGTGGATCGATTACTTTTCCTCGTTCTGGGCATCCGATATGTCATGGCGTTTCCCTCTCGCGATTCAGTGTGTCATTGGCCTCATCCTTGCTCTTGGGTCTCTCGTCATTCCAGAATCCCCAAGGTACCTACATACTACTTCATTTCACAGTCAAGCAGCGGCTGACGCTAACCTAGGTGGCTCCTCGATACCGATCGCGACATTACGGGTCTCAAAGTCCTTGCTGACCTTCATGGAGAAGGCGACCCTCACCATCCTAAGGCTCGGTTCGAGTTCACTGAGATCAAGGAGAAGGTCTTAGCTGATGTGCGCATATTTTTTTTATTGTCTCCCTAGGACATTGTTCTCACAGCTTGCACGAATAGCGTGCCGCTGGGAAGAGAGGTTATGTTGACATGTGGCGCAAGTATAAAGGACGAGTCTTGCTCGCTATGTCTTCTCAAGGTTTTGCTCAGCTTAATGGTATCAATGGTTTGTGCTCCTTGCTCCTCGCTTTTTGCATGAGTTGATGATGGATCTCCGCGCAGTCATTTCCTATTACGCACCTCTGGTCTTCGAACAAGCTGGATGGATCGGAAGGGATGCAATCCTGATGACCGGCATAAATGCTGTCATTTACGTTTTGTCAACCATTCCTCCGTGTGTCCCTTTTCTCATGGTAGTGGATGTTTCGCTGATTTTGTTTCGAATGTAATAGGTGGTACCTAGTCGATCGGTGGGGCCGGCGCCCGATTCTCATCAGCGGAGGCATCATTATGGCTCTTGCACTCGGCAGCATTGGCGCATTTATAAGAGCGGATCAGTCTTATACTCCCAAAGCAGTGGTAGGAGGTGTAATCGTCTTCAATGCCTTCTTCGGATACTCTTGGGGACCGATTCCGTGGCTTTACCCTCCCGAAATCATGCCCCTTCCTTTGTACGTCTCTTTCTGTAGCTAACACTTGATCGGTTGAGTTGTTGAGTTGACATATCGCTTGCTGGAACTAGCCGAGTTAAAGGGGTTAGCTTGTCGACTGCTACTAATTGGCTCTTCAATTTCATTGTCGGCGTTGGCACACCTACGCTTCAGGATAAAATCGGTTGGTTGCTCTACGTCATGCATGGAGGGTTTTGTGTCGCATCATGCATCCTCGGTCTGTGCATTATGCCCACTGCGTAGACTCAACTCATAGTGGGAAGATAGTATACTTCCTCTACCCAGAAACGATGGGAGTTCCTCTCGAAGAAATGGATGCTCTCTTTGGCGACGACAGTCGCGGAGACATGGACGAGACTACTTCCCTGGTGCACTCGAGGGCAGGATCTATGGACGCTGTTCACCCTCCGGATTTAGATGAAGAGGAGATCGGGAAGGCAGCTGAGAGGGAACAGAGGAAGAGCGGAGGATTCTTGGGCTTTGGAAGGTCGAAGAGGGACGATTATGAAGCTGTGAACCAGGATGAGTAGGATGAGGAGGAAGAGTTCGAGCTCGTAGGATTGAACGGAGACAGAAACGGAAAGGATTGAAGACGATGAAACGAGTCGGACGATCCCGGTCAACGTTCAATTTGAAGGCGAGATCTCTTCCACCACACTGTCAAACGGGGAGGATTCGTAATCAATGCACAGAAACGATCCATCATTTCGAATTTTCGACATTTTCCACCTACAGATACCATTTTACAAACATTGTTTCGACTAGATCGTAACAGGCCAATTTGGTTTAGTTTTGTACTTTCTGCCCTGAATATTCCCCATCGTTTTTCACCTGTGGGCTTACCCATCCTTTAAACCATCATTTGCATCTAGCATCCTCCACAAGGGAAGCCGAATATTCGTTTTCGTGCATAAATAGGCTAGAAAAGAAATGCTGCTTGGTTCTCTGTCGATATTTTGTCCTTGCGGACGAATTTTTGTAGCTGAAATATACTTTGCTTTCGCTAAATTTTATTCGTAGCCGCAACAATCGAGTAAAAGGAGGAGCTAGATGAAATGAAATTCTAACACAACAAACAATTAGGTGGCACCTGTCTCAAAACCTGCTTATGGTTGTCCAACGATCCGCGGCATCCTCTTTGATTGTGTACTGACGAAGACTCCGGAAGGTATCTGCATGTAGCCTTCGTTCAAAGTGCCCCGATCGGAACGTCAGGCGAACATTTAGCTCTTCTAGGATTTCGTCGAACCAGCGGATGAAAGTCCAAAGGGCAGAAAAGTCTCCTCTGCAGAGGCAATCGTCAACGCTGAGAATCCGCAAACTGCTTCTCGAAGAACCGAAGACTTTCTCGCACGTCTCCAAATCCGAAAGGGATCCCTCCAATCGCAAGATCTGCAAATTATGATTAAAATTCGCCTGTTCCGAACCGCCATCGAGATGCTCAAAATCCAGAGTCGCACAAACGATATTCAATTCTCTGAGCGTCTCGTTGGCGTCTTCCAAGTGAGGGAAAACTTTGAAGAACCTGGCGTAACGTGTCTTTCCTGGTCCCAAAGTGTTGCGGAAGGTGAG
>MU271296.1:68514-104100 GCA_021432655.1 Atractiella rhizophila
CGATCCCGGTCAACGTTCAATTTGAAGGCGAGATCTCTTCCACCACACTGTCAAGCCGAAAGGATTCGTAATCAATGCACAGAAGCAATCCACATTTCGAATTTTCGACATTTTCCACCTACAGATACCATTTCACCAACCTTGTTACGACTAGATCGTAACAGGCCAATTTGGTTTAGTTTTGTATTTTCTGCCCTGAATATTCCCCATCGTTTTTTCACCTGTGGGCTGACCCATCCTTTAAACCATCATTTGCATCTAGCATCCTCAACAAGGGAAGCCGAATATTCGTTTCGTGCATAAATAGGCTAGAAAAGAAATGCTGCTTGGTTCTCTGTCGATATTTTGTCCTTGCGGACGAATTTTTGTAGCTGAAATATACTTTGCTTTCGATAAATTTTATTCGTAAAAGCCGTAACAATCGAGTAAAAGGAGAAGCCAGATGAAATGAAATGCTGTCACAACAAACAATTGGGTGGCACCTGTCTCAAAGCCTGCTTATGGTTGTCCAGCGATCCGCGGCATTTTCTTTGATTGTGTACTGACGAAGACTCCGGAAGGCATCCACATGCAGCCTTCGTTCAAAGTACCCCGATGGAAACGTCAGGTGAACTTTTAGCTCTTCTAGGATTTCGTCGAACCAGCGGATGAAAGCCCAAAGGGCAGAAACGTCTCCTCTGTAGAGGCAATCGTCAACGCTGAGAATCCGCAAACTGCTTCTTGAAGAACCGAAGACTTTCTCGCACGTCTCCAAATCCGAAAGGGATCCCTCTAATCGCAAGATCTGCAAATTATGATTGAAGTTCGCCTCTTCCGAACCATCATCGAGATACTCTAAATCCAGAGTCGCACAAACGATATTTAATTCTCTGAGTGTCTCGTTGGCGTCTTCCAAGTGAGGGAAAATTTTGAAGAACCTGGCGTAACGTGTCTTTCCTGGTCCCAAAGTGTTGCGGAAGGTGAGCCTACGCAATCCTTTGCGCGTGGGAAAAGACAAGTCCCTTCTCCCACCGTCACCTGGCATGAATACCACCAGATCTCTCACATCTAACAAGCGCACAATCTCGAGACAGCCGTCGTATAAACCATCGGCTTGAACAACGAGTTTTCGTACGAGAGAGCGAGAGGTCGGAGACGAGAGGAGGAGTTGGTAAAAGGAGGGAACGCCAAGGCACCATTCGTCTAACGTGATGGTGTGGAGGAGAAGTGGAATGCTGAGCTGATAAAACGACCTTGATACGAGCGTGCACTGGAGTAAGGAATGGCGTGGGAGGTAATTGAGAATATGCGAGAGAAGTTCAGGGGCAAAAGAATTCATCAGGGTATAACTGTCAGTGACCTTTCTTAGTAACCAATCGATGCGACGTAGTCACAAAGAATAGGTTGGGATCCCTACCTGATTAATTTGGCCAGAATGTATTTTCTCTGCGTGTCCCATCGTTACAATGTGGACACTGGCAGGCTTCTTAAACAGAGGCGAACGGCAATAGCGGAGTCCGCCCTTTCATGGAGTATACGAGGAAACAAAGGCTTATTTTTCCGACAAATGGATCGGGCAAAGTCAAGCATGACGATTTTCTCCAAACCAAACAGCTTGTTGTAGCTCGGCTTCGATGTGTGTAAGTATTCCCAACACCCCGATTGTGAACAAGCTATCCCACAGCACGGTATAGCATCTGTTCATCGCTCGGATAAACAGTGTGGTGGCCGCTGGAGCAAAACACTGCTCGGCAGCCGGGAGTGCTGGACCAAAGTTGACAGGGAACGAGTTGACGCAAAGAGCGAACCTTCCAAGAAGGGCTCAAGACAATATCTGTTCAAGCTGAGCAAGTGTGCTTCTTATCAAGTTCAAAGGAACTGGTAATCATGGAGAACAGCTCTCCAGTTCGAAAATATTAGGAGAAAGTATATTTGCTCCGTCCTCAAAAGTTAAACCCATGACCGCTCCAAGTCAACAATCCCCGGTCGGTGGAGCTAGACCCAAAACCCCAAGAAATAAATAATGCTGAACTCCTCTCATTTCAATGGAAGTCCTGCAATGATGGAAAGGTGGTGCGAGTTAGAAGAAGCTCCTCAGTCTTGTCATAGACGGTCCCGGGCCTCTTATGCATGCAAGTGTGCCATCATAACAGATATCTTCAAGCGCTAACCACAGTCGTGTGTCCTTAGCAAACCACAAGAATCAAAACGCACAATAGTGAACCTCAAGTTGTCCCTTGCAAACAAAGGAAGGCCGAAACTCAAATGGATGCAACTTCTTCCATTTCATTCATTCTCCACTTCAGCTCGAAAAGGTTCAAACAGGAGCAGACTCTTAGCTAGGGTAGTCTTGGGAGAAGAAAGGCTGGTTTAAAGTGTTGTGTATATGTGATAGACAGGTACGTTTTCCCTTCTAAACAAGGTGTCTGTGTGATCGCTGGCGTGCTGGGTCGGCGTCACTTTTCAGTCATCTCTGAAAACATGTGGCCTCCATATTAAAGCCCACGTATTGACCCCAGTCGTCTACGCGTTCTGCTACATTCTCTTTCGCCCCAAGTTGTTGTGGCAGCGTGGAGGAGCTCTCGATTGGCGGCAACTGTCGACTGAACAGTTGCCCGCCTGCGATACAATAGAATAAATAGCAAATTAACAGGCTGCTCTTGATAATGTTGAATTCTCTCCCCTACTTCATAGCATCTTTTGGTCAGACTAATCGTGAGGAACTTTCGACGTCGTGTCCAGTGAAACGGGATCTCCTATGACATGCGATACCAAACTCACTGCTTTTGACTAGAATGTCATGGAACATAGGCTGTCATGCTTTCATTCGCTCCACAGCCCCTTTCTTTCATGAGATATATACTTTTCTGATAAATATCAGTGTACAATTTGTGTCATTCCTGACATAGCAATACGCTCTCCTGAATTCCTCTATTACGGAGACCTTCGAAGGTTGTTTCTTTCCGTTCTCATGCATGGATGTTAGCGCACTTTGCTTTCTATATAACTGGTCAGGACCACTTTCGTTGCTCCTATATACTGTGAGGACACCGGTGGTTTTACAGAGACAACACGGCGCATTGAAACATGGTGCAGAGACTTCCGAATTTTGTCTCCTTGACGAAGCATGAATGAACACGAAAGTCGTTGTACTGATACTTGCTTAGAAAATACCAGCATGCCTGCACGATTCCTGTTGATTGCGACCACTTCAGTCCTTTGTTTCGGTCTCACTTGGTATTATGGAAAGACAAGAAAGGCTCTTCATTTCCTAGGCTTTTCGACGATTCTGATCATACTTGCCATTTTCTTTCTGTCCGTATTCCCGATGCTTCTACCCTGTCTGGACTTAGTCGGGAGATAGCACACCGATTCCTGAGAAACCCAAAGACGAGCGACCTACAACAGTGGTGATAGAAGACGAACCAAATGAAGTCGACGAGCAACCTCCGGAAGAGGAACAAATTGTAGAAGATGTTGCAGAGTCGGATGTATCCAAAGAGGAGGAAGGCGGCCACGCCATTATCTTTCGTCCACGAACTATGGTGGTGGCCGATGACGACGATGAAGACCTTGTGTTCGTCCGTCCTCCCAGCAAATATGAGACTTTCCCCTCGCCTTCCCGCTTTCGAAACCTCGCCAAAAGAGTGCCTGCCCGTCGGCGAAAGCACAGCGACGATAGCATCCACCAAATCTCCCCTTCCATCTCAAAAAGCTCGATATCCTCCATATCCTCAAGTGGATTCTTGATCAAGCGCAAACGGAGCAAGATCGACGAAGATGATTCACTCACCTCATCACCCACAGCCACGATCCCAGAGATACAGCTTACTGAAGTCGAAGAGGCCGTGGAGGGGCATGGTGAACGAGCGGAGGAAAGGATCGCAAACGCATACACCAAATATCGTCAGCTTTTAAAGGAGCTCCCGCCAACACCGACTCGCCCAAGTTCGTCGGGCTCGTCTTCGTCGAAGGTCAAGAACTGGTTCAATTCTGTTGGATCGAAAAGCGGCTCGAGTTCTCACTCTGGCAGTCCAATGGGGACTCCGAACTCGAGCAAGTTGAGGATCACACCGATCGAAGTGAGGAGAACTTCCGAATCTAGCGTGTCGTCCCTTGGAGTGAGGTTTCTCTCCATTCCATCTCTGAGCACCCAGCTGACTTTCGCGGATGATGCTGTAGTCGACATGGTCAAGTCGTGTGGGATCAGAAATTCTGGAAACTGTTCCAAATGATGAACGCAAACGACAGGAAGGTTCGTACGACCCATCATTCAGAGATCATCTCCCTTACATTCTTTCTGCAGCCATTTTCGAACTCCTGAATACTGAGCAAACCTATCTGCGAAGTCTCCAGCAGCTCATGGAGGTATGTGTTCTCCCTTTACAGTATTGCCTTGGGCATTGTTCAAAAGATTGTCCAGGTTTTCTTTGTTCAGCTTCGTCCGATACTTCCAGCGGAGGTCTCAGAAATAGTTTTTGGTCGAGTAGACGAGATATTGCTATTCAACACATCTTTTCTTAGTGAATTGGAAGAGAGACAAAAGGCAGATGCTCTCCACGTTCAGCAGATTGGTGATGTGATTGAGAATCATATCGAAGGTATTGAGGTGTACCGTGGCTATTGTGTTAATCAAGTTGGTCTCTCTATTGCTGCACATTGGAGTTTGCTGACAATTACAGGCAAATGCTGCCATGTTACTTGAGACGCTGAAGCGGAATGATGCGGTGATCAAAGAGAAATTGGAGGTGTGTTTCTTCGACTGTTACTTCCCATATCCTTGCTAATCCTGTGGCCGCAGACGTTGACGGTGGATCAACTCAAATTGGAGCATTACTTGGTCTGCTGATTATCTTCCGTCGATGTCTCCATTGACATGTGGAATACAGCTCGCCCCTTTTCAGCGTGTAACAAGATATAAAATCCTATTCGAAGCCATCTTTCGCTACACGCCAGAAGATCATCCCGATCGTGAGCGATTACAGGCAGCTATCAGGCATACTGAGGCGGTTCTGAACTCAATCAACGAAGACAAGAAAGAGCTTGAAGAGGATGAGACTGTTGCTCGAATATCTCGAACCTTCCTCTGGGAGAAGGGTTTTGAAGTATGTGCCATCCATTCCAGACGATTCCTCTGATGAAAGAGACTGTAGCCTTTGGACTTTACCCTACCGACACGCCTATTAGGCAAACGGCGATTGGTAAAGGAGATGCACCTGGTTACTGGAAAGTCGCGGCGGAAATTGAAGGGCCACATCTTCAACGACTGTCTACTATTCTCAGTACCACGTGACAATGGGAAGGAGAAGGTGTATTGGGGTCCACTAGCATTGGAAGACATCTCAATACGGCCAGTCGATCAGACGAATACTGTTCGTCCTCTCCTTTGAATGTAGATTCTCGTAGCTGACCTGCACCGAAGCAATTCGAAGTTTTCAATGGAGATCGTTCCCTCAAACTGAAGGCTGAATCGGCAATTGTAAGGATGGAGATTATGACGGAGTTGGAGCGGCAGCGTGGCCACTGTCGAGACGCTTTGCAGCACGAACGTCTTGAAATCATAGAACGCGGTGCGTAGTCTACATCACAAATCTCTGTAGTTGACACCACTTTGTAGCGCGGACAACGACAAGAGGAAAATTTCAAGAAGTCATCTAATATCATTGCAGTTCAAGCTTTCAAGTTCAAACCCACAGCATGTATACCCTCATATCCTTATTATGTCTCGACTTTCGTTGGATGCTCGCTTCGCTGTCACCATAGGTATTCTTAGGTGTTGCAATCATCCGTCTTCATTCATTGGTCTTCATCCCGTATATCTCACGATTGCCCAGGTTTATAGACTTTCAGCAGCCTCTCAATCCATTGGTGTAGCCTACAACAGATCAAGAAAATGCTTTGACAGTTCCCTGTCAGTTCCTCCTCCGACTCTGAGCCAACCTGCACATCCTATGCTACCATAATCACATTTACAGTCAATCGCCATCAAGCTCTCAATCCGTAATTTCAGGACCTGACTGTGTTCCATATCCTTCTGAATAATCAATGGACATAATCAAACTACGGGCAAGACCACTCCCATGCAGGGTTATGCGGCATAGGATGAACACTTTCAAGTTCATCAAGCCTTTTGGAGGATGACAACATCCTGTCTGTACTACATATGTAATCCTGCGTAATCAGTCTACCATGCCGGCCTTGACGGGGTTTCTCCTTTGTCATCGTCCCCGTCCATCGCCGGCCACAACAACATGACATCTCCCGCACCTCTGCCTGCACCCCCAGCTTCGTCCTTTTGGGATACTATTAATCCATCAGCTACGTCTTCTGTCTGAGTGATTCCAGAGTGGTTCTTCCACATTGAGAACATCCCAGCTGCAATGTCCAATGTTGGGTCCGACTTTGAGGTCGAAGAGCTTTTTGCTGGAGAACAAGCCAGAGAGTCATCAAACGCCAACGACAGGTCTAGGAAGGGAGGGGAAGTGACGAAAGGGAAGGGACTGGCTAAGTACGAAGCTTGTCGAGGTGCGCTCTATCCTTCTATTTTATTACAACACCACCTTCCTTTCTTTTCAAAGCTTGTTGGAAAGCACCTACAGCAGTCGGATGATTTACTTACTAACTCTTTGCGCTTGTAGCCTGTAGACAAAAGAAGGTCCGCTGTGACGGTCCGTCTCTCCATTCTTGCTCCTTTTTTGTTCAGCTGAAGCCCTTTCTTTGCCCACTTGATGGATAGGAAGCGTACCGTGTGTGTCTCTTCATTCTGAGATGTTGTCCATTGATTTCATGCTAATGGATAAATAGGTGGCCCTTGCGAGCGCTCGCGGAGAGGAAACGAGCAATGCGAATACGATAGCCCGTCGAGCAGAGTGCCGGAGTACATGTTGAGCGCAAAACTTGGTTCATCTCCACTTTCCCTATCCGTTATCTATCCTGCCTAGTTCTAGATCGTAAGCTCACTGGTGATGATGGACAGCAAACCTCAGGAAGGAGTACGAGGCTCTTAAAGCTGCAGCCCCTTCTGACACCGCAGAACCACCAGATGTCTCAACTCGGAAAGACACCCCGCCACCACCTGATTCTGATTCCCGTACACTTTCCACCTCCGCTGACTCCAATTGGCCGAGCAACCTCCCACCTAGAGATGTCGCTCTCACGCTTGCCATGACCGCGTTCACCCGAGCCGTCTTCTTGTCCGACATTATCCATCCTCCAACATTCATCCATCAGCTGTTAAGGTGTCAATCATCAATGTCAAGCGTTCCTTCGCTCCCTCTCCTACATGCTCTTTGTCTCGTCGGAACCCACTCGCTAGATGAAGAACAGGTAGAAAAGATGTTAGAGAGCTGTCCAACCTATTGGGGACACTCAGAAAACAATGCGGATGCAGGGATGAAGAAGGTGTTATTGGAGCATCATGTGCGATGTATAACTCCTGCGGCATTCAATCCTGGAATGAAAATTGGGGAGGAGGAATTGGTGGATTTAACAAAGTCACTGCTCGTTATGACTACCTTTTTGGACTCGAAAGGACTATACGATCGAGCCATCATAAGTTCTGGGATGACGATGAGGCTTTGCGTCCTGTTGGGCCTGAATACGCCTAAAGCTGGGAGAAGAATGGACTTCCCGCTCTCGGAACAGAGCCAACGAGAGGAATATGAACGGTAGGTCACTTTCCTCAATATTCTCGTCAAGAACTAACGGTGAGTTTGCCCGTTTGTCATGAGTAAGATCTATGCTCTTCTGGCTCACTCTGGCAGTGGATCATGCTTGCGTCCACAAAAAGCTCTGGCCCTCCGCCCTCCGTCCATCAGACTTTGCTCCCACTCTGCCTCCCGCCGTTCCCACCTCGCTGGAAGATTTTAGCGTGTTAAGGGAACATCTGTCCACTCATCAACTCTGCCTGAGCTCCCCCGACTTCTTTGACCTTGCCGATGGATTGGACGGCTACGAAGCTCATCAGATTTTCGTCAAGATTATTCTTTTATCTGAAAAAACAATGTCTTTCATGCGAAGTCAGTTCTCCGGTTTCTATTTTCAAACTTACTCATAGAGTTTGTGTTAGAGTATGGAGCAAGTAAGGGGATGTGGAGAGACGCTTCTCCAAAGGACGTGAGGCGAGCACGAGAGAAGTACTGCTCTTTCTTTATCCTCCGGAGTCTACCCTGAATCTACTCTATTCAGCGTCGAGTTTCAATCCACCCACCGATTGCTCATGAGCTATTTGAACGCTTTTCCGACCCGTTTCGCCTCTTTGTCCACACTTGGGTCGGATGAGTTGACACCAGCCGAGAGGCGTGAAAGACATTACTACTATCAAGCATACGTCAACCTCAACGCGTACGAGTTACACTTCCACAAGTATTGTCTTGCTGAGCAAGCTCGACTTTCAGGACGATAATGGCGTTACATTCCGCGTTCTTCTCCTTCGACCTACAGGATCAATCGATGCTATCCTCCTACCGATCAGCTCGCAACATTTTCACACAATTCGATATCCTGAAATCCAATCATAAAGAGAAGAGGTTCTTAGACAATACTTTTTCGCCTTGGCCATTTGCGATGGCTTGCCGCTGTCTCTTGAGGGAGGTAGCAGTGAAGAGAGGGCTAGAGCGGGACGGGAAGGGTGAGAAAGTGGTTGGGGAATCGGCATTCTCGATCGAGATTTTGTGTAGGAAATATATCCATTGGGGTCTCCGATGCGACAGGAGGGAGGCCAGTCGTGCGTTGTTCCACTCACCATAAGCAACCGGTACTGATGGTGTTCCGGAATGTTGTTTGCATGCTCTATCGACGAATACGATGTGTAGGACACGCGTGGCAGGCGATGCAGACCTTCTTGCAGAATCCCAACCTCTTGATCCCTCCTCGGGCGAGCGACAGGGATGCCAGCTCCAGGATGCAGCCAATGCTTTGGGAGGATAGGGGCTTCGCTGGGGAACCTTGTGGATCTTGGGGTGAGAAAGATGGTTAAGCCCTTGACGCTTTTAAAGTGGAGAGGATATTTGTTTACTCTGTAGCGTCCACAACTAGTTATTACAGTATTATGACTTAATTGGAAATATTGATTGATTCTGTCTGAATGGATCAATAATCGTACCCGATTCATGGAAGAAAGACGAACAGTCACGTGATAGAAATTCAGACCATGAAATCGTGAATAATGGGAGAAGACACCTTCTTATCCCCCCTCCGCATCAATCTCCCCGAGCCAGTAGGAGCACTATCCATCTCTCCCTCCTGCAGGGATGTCTGCCTTGGCGCGTAAGTCGCTTCTCAGCTACACCCAATGCTGATAACAACATGTAACAGGCGCAAAGGACTCTTCATAATCGACCTCCAATCCCCCTTCGATCCCCCCCGCTTCCTCCCCCACTACGCCGCGTGGGAAGTTGCAGATGTGCAGTGGAACCCGCACACCAGTCGCGCCAATTGGGTCGTGTCGACTTCTAACCAAAAGGCTTTGGTTTGGAATCTGGAGAGCAAAAGAGGCGAAAGCAATGTCGAGTTTTGGTTGCATGGCCATACGAGGGCTATTACCGATGTTAATTGGAGCATCTTTGAACCAGAAGTAAATGTCTTTCTTTCCGTCTTCACTTTTGATCTTGTCTCCTCTCCTCCATTCAAGACTTGCTGGTTACGTCTCATGAAGAGCAACCGCTGCGGACTAATAACTGAAAAGATCTGCAGTGACTTAGATTTGTTTTGCATGAGAAGAGAGTGTCAACTCACTACCATGCTTTCTCGTACTGGTGGCTGCAGTCTTGCCTCCAACCCTAATATAGAGGCAGGAGCGGCATTCTTTTTCAATCTCTTTAATAACATATTGTGCCCAATACCTATATTTCGTGCCTGTGTTTCATGGCGCCGCCAGATTTGCTGAATCTTACATCTGTCAAAGAAATGAAGGAATAATTTCAGATCCAATTTATGATACATGCACATCGACATTCATTCTTCGATCCCCTCAACCAAACACCTGTATGCTATGTGGTACTGACTTTCAATTGCAGATCCTAGCCACTTGCTCCTTAGACGGCTGGCTCGGTCTCTGGGACCTACGATCGTGCTCTCGACCTATTCATCGCTTCAGCGATTGGATAGCCTCTGCAGTTCAAGTTAAGTTTTCCAGGTTCTCATCACACCAGGTTGCCTCAGCGCACGAGGAGCGATTGGTGGTTTGGGATCTGAGGATGGGCAACAAGCCGTTCAACAACATCATGGCTCACGAAGGAGCGAAGATTTATGGGCTCGATTGGAGTCGTGTTCACCCTCAGGAGATAGTTACTTGCGGCGTCGATGGATGGGTCAAGGTCTGCCCTTTCTTCCGACTAGAAGTCTCAATGATTCATCGGAGCACAAATGTCCCAGGCCTGGGATGTCAATGACGACGCAGAAGAGAGCATGGCTCATAGCATGGTACCTCCCATTCGAACACCGAAGCCAGTCCACGCTTTCAAACCGTACGCAAATGCACCAGTTTACAGAGCGAGAAATCTACCTTTCGGGGAAGGAGTTTTAACTACTTCGCATCTGGCGGATCCAGAAATGCCAGCCATCTGGAAGTGGGATGACCCCTGTAAACCTGTCGAAACCTTCGAACACTCTGGTGCCGAGGTAGACGATTTCGTTTGGAGATTCAGGGGCGGAGAGAATACAAATTACGACGATCGAGAGTTTCAATTGATTACTTGGTACGTGCAGCTTCGGCCCAGCATCCTTGTTTACTGATGTGGAAGCAAATAGGAGCAAAGATCGAAAGTTGCGTCTCTACCCCGTAGGACAGGAAACCCTGCGTGAAATGGGTCACTTCCGAGGTGCACCAATCAAGACTAGAATGACGGGTCGTGGCGTGCCCAGCGTGACGACGTATCGTGCACCACCACCGCCTTCTTCTCAGATCCAGAAACACCGATCTCTCTCCCCTTCGTCCATTAGACCCTTCACTCGTGGCAGACCCACCGCATCTCCACTCTCCAGCTCTCCCCTTGCCGAATTCTCCTATCCTGCCCACCACCAACAACAACAGCAACAGCAGCAACTACAACAACAACAACAACAACAGCTCCTGAGACGGCAGGATCACTCTTTCGCCTTAGCCACTAGCTTCATAACCGGTATGGGATTCAGTCTCCCAGCCCAAACTGTGAGAACAGTCAGGAATGAGCGGTTGGCTTGGATGGAAGGAGTAGACTTCAAGGGGAGGGACGAAAGTGTGGAGAGAGTGAAGATGACCAGCACTCTAGGACTGAGGGACAGCTCTGCCGAGAGGAGCAGGAGTGAGAGTGTGGACGTACCCCGACAGTTCGCTTTAGGAGATGAGATACGAGAGCTAGGCCGACTGTACCCCAAATGCACCTTTGAGAAGGTACCCTCCTCTGAAGTTGCCATAAATACTCGCTAAGCAAAGTTGCAGATGAGCTTTCATCCCGCTTTCTTTACCCTGTCACTGTACACGCCTCTCGCCAAAGGTCGCCTTTCCTTCGTCCGCGCTAATTTTTCTATACCCGCAACATATCCTCAGCGTGGACAGCCGACGATTGAAATCGAAAAATCGACCGACATCACTCCCAACGATCGGGCATACCTCCTAAAGAACCTTCGAAAGATTGTTGCTAACAAAGGTTCGAAACGGAAGCGCAGCCTAAGGGACTGTGTCGAATTTTTAGTAGGAGAGGAAAGGAAGAAGGGTACGCGGAAGGATTGGGAAAGTGAGAGCGAGAGTGATGTGGAGGATCGAGAAAGAGCTTTGAGGAATGTCAATGTTCCTCTCCCTGCCCGATGCGGAGCACGGTTTTCTAGAGATGGTGCGCTCATTTCCTCCTTCTTGAGTTTTCTGACATGTGATATAAAGGTCGCCTGGTTGCCTTCTTTCCTGACTCTGAGGTTCTCAGAAAACCCGAATTGATGGTCATAGCGTCGAGCGTGTCCATTTCAATGATGGAGCGGTCTTTATCGCTGAGGAGAGAAGGTCCGAAAGATGACGCCAATCGTTTGAAGAGGGGCTTCGGGGTTGGACTCTTCACCTCAGGGAAAGGGTTAGAGGATGAAGACAGTGACCCAGAGCTGAAGATTGGTGACAATCCTATCCAAGTAACTGTACGTTTCGTAATTCCTCCCGTAGTCCATGCTGATAAATAGAATAGGAACGACGACACGGTAGCGACGGCCAGAGAACGACAGTGAACACGAGGATTTACCTTGATAACGTTTCTGAGGTCCTTGGATCCTTTAGTTCGAGTTCCCCGATGTCTACCGATTTTGTCCTTGAGGGCAACCCGGAACAAATTTGCGTCGTCAACTCACAGCTCGCTGCTCAAAGCCAGAAATACCTAATGGCCAAACTGTGGGCGACCTTAGCGGTTTGCATTTCCCGACCAGATGTTGATCCAAAGCGAACCTCAAAGTTAGGACGAGCTACAGAAAGTTACATTCGTGTTGTGTGGGGCCATTCATTTTTTTTTCGTTGAAATCTGCCTCATGACATGCACAGATTGCAGTATTTAAGGCATACGAGGGATGTTGAAGCTTTAGGCCTTTTGGCATGTTGGTTGGAGATCGTGAGGCGGGACATTTTCGAGGAGGATAAGCTACACCGTTCTCCTCTGACAGAAAGTAGCACTTCGGGGGAGGAACCAGCTCGATTACCCAGGCGCAGAGCAGCCAGTATGGCCCCAATAGAGGAGGAGACAAGCAAGAAGTCTGCAAGTGCGATTTCACTGGGTCGGAACCCGTGGGTCAATATCTCGGGATTGTTTTCCTCAAAGCGCTCGGAATCCCAGCCATCATCGTTGCTGCAACACTCGGGTGACGACATCGATAGCCCAGGAAGCCACTTTCAGGTCATAATTCATGACAGCGACTTTAAGCCTGCTCCAGTTCCTCACGTTCCTAAGGAGAGGCAACGTACGCAGTCGGCGAGATCCTGGTCGGTCAAATCGCGTCAATCCACTTCAGGCATTTCGTTAGGACGCACGTTGAGTACGGCGAGCGAGAGAACCACTCCAAGGACGCGGAAATTGCGAACAACTATCAAAGTCATCGAACATGATCGGCAGTATGACATTTCTTCATCTCTTCTTAGAGCTCAACTCAGCTTGAATGTTTGCAGCGCGCCACCGAATGTGTTCTGGGCAACAATGGAAGAGCAGATCGCTTTGGAGGAGCATCGATTTGCCTATGCTGACCTTCTCTACTCCTCAAACTTGCATCAAGAACATCTCAGAGTCCTGAAAGCCACACGGAGCGCTGTCGACCCTGCATATTGGGAAGCTTCGACGGCACCGTACTTCCTGGAAAAGGTCCGCCATTTGTTCGATAGTGCAGGAAAGCAGAGGCCACAAGCTTACGAGTCTCAACCTCTCTCTCATACCGCCTCGACAAGTAACTCAACATCTGGATCTAGTGCGAGTGTATAACGTGTATGACAATATTGTACAATTATTTTATCATGGCTATAGTTGATAGGTGACAAGTGCGATCAATCGGCATGTAGGGCTCGACGCTTGCAATCGTATGAGCTCTCGATTCAAGAGTATCGACATGAACCAACCCTTGGATGTAAAGCGAACACGATCAATGTGTACCTGTTTTCCTTGTCATTGGCGAATATACAGTCTGAAAGAATATCGACAACCGACAGGCGGGGAAAAAGAGCTCAAACCGAACGAAAGGTATAGTACACGGTGGGAATCTGTGAACGTGGTGGTGTGAGAAACGCAATTCTCCAGACGGACACACAAGAGGAATAAACGAGGCAAATAGTTCGAGCAACGAAGAATTCACAGCCATTAAAGAAAATGCGAATCGGCGTATTTAGTTCAGGAAGGATTGTGTTTGAATGGTGTCATTCGTTTTAGTTGGATGATCCTGCTTGGTCTCTTCTCTTTCTTCTCATTCGAGACAGGGGTAGGAGGTTGTACAGTGAATGTTGGTGACTCCATCGATTTAGGTTCGCTAACAATTTGAGATGGAATTTTGAGGTATGTAGCGATATTAGAAGGCGAATACTTTTCTGATGTAGACTTGCTCCTCGCTAAAGAACTGTGAGGTGGAGTCTTCCTGAGTGTTCTTGAGCTTGGTCTGTCCCTATCTCGAACTGGCGAGGCAGCAAATGAAACTTTCACGTCCTCCTTCCCTCGACTCGATTCTGTTGATACTCGGAAACTGAGAAACTCTCCCCCTACAGATCTCTCGAGAGTCGGCCGCTTCGATACCGCAAACGTTTTTGCGCGTTGAAGCATAGCCTCATCTACCGGTTCATTGGCCGCCTTGGCCAGAGAATCCGTGAGGGCATGGCCTTCATCCGTGGTTGCTGGAGTGAAGAGCGGGCTTGAGTGACCGCCGTAGAAAGAGCTCGAACGGCTCGTTCCTGCCTCATCCTCAGACACGGGATTAGCGGTAGGTTCGAGCATGGGACTGGGATGTCCATTTGTCTCGAGGATAGGACTGGGAAGAAGTATCGACATTTGCTGCATGGCGTTCATGCTTTGATTTCTTGGATTGGGTTGGATAATCATATTCTTGAGATTGAGATTTGTGGTCGACGATTCTGGACTTGTAGGGTTAGAAAACGTCCTCTTCCTCCTCAAGCCCCAAAGGTCTAAACTTGTCCCGCTTCCACTCCCACTTGTTCTCCTGAGCGTCAAACTTCTGGACATCTTGTGTTTATGCTCCCTCCCCCGATCCAACAAGTCTGGAGTACTTTCCATAGCCGGCCTCAGCGTAGGTCGCAACAACGGAGAAGGTGGCTCAGATCGCCTCCCTCTGCCGAACAGTGCAGGGGATTCAGTCTGCGATCTATCCTTGTCCAAGGAAACCTGATCTATTAAACTTGGCCTCCTGCTCCTAGATCCCTCCTTTCCAAAGTAATACCCGATGCTATTCTGTCTCCGATTCCCTGTTGATGGCGTTCGAGGTCGCGAAGGAAGAGTAGACGATCGACGTGGCTCAGAGGACGATTGTGTCGAGAGTGCTCGAGCATTTAGGAGGTCTTCAGAGAAGACATCTGCCATTCTGAGATCGATGGTAGCGCGCACATTTGCCGGTGTCTTTCCCATGAGACTAGAGGCTGTTTGGCTGAAACGATTACGAGATGTGAGGATAGTTGAGGGGAAAGCGGATACTGTCGGAGACGAGGAAGGAGAATCATACAGGTGCTGCGTAGAAGGGTTGGAGTGTACGTTAGAAGTTGCGTTAGAGGGAGAGGAGGAAGCGGTGACTGGTTGCGGTGAGCGATTTGTGACGGAGAGGTTGGACAGTATGGTGGCAGATGGAGACAGGGGTATCGATGTTGCGTGGGCAATAGCTTCCCTCATGGCCGCAAGCCAAATTTCCTTCTCCACTTCACTCGTCGCTCCAAGTTCAAAGTGATGATCCATTGATGAAAGCCTAAAACTGTAAGGCATCAATCCTACAAGTTCATATTAGCGCAAACTCGCATCTACCAATGAGATGGACGGGAACACACCTTCATCTCTTGTATCAACCACCTTCCATCCTCTGAGCGGAAACCAGATTTTAGGCTCATAGCACCTTTGTACCTGCTTATTTCGGACCTTCCACATGAGGCATTGCTCTCTCCACACACCCACACCCCAATACTTCACATCCGTCTTTTCTCCTCCTCCCACATGCCCGACCAGGAGCGTCCCAACAATCCTCAATTCTCCCCAGCCCTTCATTATCGCTTCACTCTGTTCTTCAAGCAAGCTCCAGTCTAGCCTCTCTCCTATCGTTTCAGTCCTCACTTCTAGCTCCCTCACCCTCTTCCTCTCCTCCACCCCCTCAGTCACCTTCCTCATCGTGGCTATCAGCCCTTCGACTGCAGCCTTGGAAGGTGGAGCACAGTTCTTGAGGATCTGCTCAAACAATAGGACGTAACGACAAATCTTTTGTATTGGCTTGATCGCGTAATCCTCAAGGCGAAAAGCATGACTGTTGGGAGCAGAACAGGAAGACGCCAAATTTGCACAGTGACGTTCATACGATTCCCAATCTATTCGGTTCTCGAAAGAACGGAGGACGGTGCACGCTTCAGAGTGGCGCGAGACGAAATCTTCGTAAACCTCGAAGCCAGATTGCATTAATAATTCATTATTTTGTGACCTCCACAAAAAGGGAATGAAAAAGACTAACCTGTGACATGTAAACGGCGACAAGAGCAGCAATCGCATCGCCACCCTCTCTCAGCGCGTTCTTAACTCTCTCCAACCTCACAAGCAAATGCTTCTGAAATTCCCTTAATGCCTTCACATTCCTGACCACAGTCTCTCTCTCCACGTCAGTCCCAACCCCTTTCTTCTCCAACTCCGCAAAGTAAATATCGTCCAATATCTCCAAATCGGACATAAACCTCTCTTCTCCCTCTACCACTTCCACGATACCAGCCACAAGTCTTATCCTTTTCACCTCGTCCTCTTTCCACGACTGCATCTGCGGAGAGCCAGGAGCAGAAACGAAGACTTCTTCCGGTCCTCCTTCCGCCTCTTCTGAGCCGTCTTCGCCCTCCGAGTCTGACGACGGTTCAGCCTCCAAATCGATCCTCGCCCTTGCTTTCCCCTTGTTGTCCGTTTTCGGCTTCTTGGAATCGAACGACACCCTCTTCTGCGCGTAAGGATGGTTCGGAAACTCCAACGTGGGCGAGGAGCCGGAGTCGATACGATTCGTCATTGCCTCCTCCAAGGCTCCTTCCAAGCTCGCTCTCGCAGACTCCGCCTCTAAATCGACGGTGGAAGTGGAGGCTTGGTCCGACGGCGCATTTACAAGCGGGTGTGAAGTAGGGAGCATTGTTGAGGAAAGAGAGGAGGAGCGGGGAGAGATGACAGGGGCGGAAATTGGTTGAGAGCGTCGACGGCGAGCGCGTGAATGGGTGCGCGCTGGCGTGTTCGTCTGGGTATCTGAGTAAGTGTAGGACGAAGGAGGGTGCGAGAGCGAATGAGATCTCGAATGGTTCGAGGATGGAGAGGAATGCGAAGCGGTGGTTGCTGCCGTGTTAGAAGAGCTGGCAGTGTTTGTGGTATGTGAGGAATTAGAAGTAGAGAGGGACGATCGTCGTTCTGGTGGAGTGAAGGAATGGTGAGATATCTGACGGGTCTGTTGTGCCGGAGGGGGAACTGGAGGAGCGGAGTGAGGGAGGATCAGGACAGTCGTGGACATATCTCCGTTTATTAATTCGAAGGAGGATGTGGAGTAGTCGAACTGATATTCCAAGCTTTCTTCTTTTGGATTGCGGTTGCGGCGTCGGTATTGTGGTACCTTTAGCTTCTGCTTATCACAAGGGATCAGGACATATACACAGAGAAGGCATAAAGCGGCTCTTTATAGAGAAAAATGGAAAAGTGTGATGTGCGCATTACGAAGTCGATGCTTCGCGCAGGCTGCTACGGTGGAAGCAAGGAAAGGAGGAGACAACATTTCTTGACGTCTGGATAAATCAACGGTTTTCCAAGTTGTCAACTCGCAACAACATTTCAAGGAAACAATGAAATAACCGTCCCATGTTACATCGAATGACGCGTTGACGATCTCTTAACGAAAGATGGAACTAACAGGACGGACGAAAGGTAGGAAGATCGCCATCTCCTCACTGCGGGACTCCCGGGAGTTGCACAGAACAAGTGGTTGCTCAGAATGAAGAATTGCCCAAAGTGAGGGCAGCTTTTCTGTACCAGGGAAAGAAGATAGGGGGATATATATTGAAGTGGCTTCACAGGACCGAAAGATTTAAGTGCCCTTCTCTTCTCAAAAGCGTTACAAGTGGAATGTGTAACTTTGCAGCTCCAGAACGTGCTTCAACTCGTCCGCTCTCTCCACATCCAAACTAACGAAACAACCAATACAAAGGGAGAATGCTCACCTGCGCTCTACGTGTTCTGCGTTCTGCCTTCTGCGTTAGAGGCAAAAAGGGGCGTCCTATCCAGGTTGACCAAAGAACACACTTCCCGATCCAAATGCAACTGGTATCCAAATCTCCAAACCCACCACTTGAATGGAACGCTTTGCCCAAGTGTACCTACAAGCGCCCCTGATATAATAATGGTCCAAACAGGGCAAACCAGATGCGGGCAAGTTGTCCTGTTTGAAGGGGATTGAAAGAGATCGTGACGTTCTTCTGCTTCCGTCGCACTAAAATCCCATCTTCAATTTCCGTTCGAATGATATGTCCCTTCCTGCGGGCACGCTCTTGCTCTCACTGAAGGAGGCTTAGTCGACGTCCAGGGTGGTTAAGGGATAGATATTCGCTGAAAAGGGGGAAAGTCAGGGAAAGTGGTCGAAGATTTTCAGCAAAAATGGCGATGTGTTGTGAAGTGACGTCGCGTCATCGGGCCTTACGCTTGGAACGCGATTGTCGATCCCTAAGTTTGGGATTATCATTCTTCCACTTTCCTTTTCTATCGCGCTGCCATCACCAAACCCATCAATCTGCTTCTAGCTCTGCTTAGATGCTTGAGAAATGGATGCAGAACATGGTACAGTGAAAGCAAGTAAGACGGTGGATTTCCTGAAAGAGTTCAAACTTAGCTACTGCAAATGATTTTCCTGTCCTGAGCGTAAGTGCTCCTGAGTGAGTCAAGCCGAGCTGCACCTTGAGCTTCAGCTTGAGCTTGGTCTCAAGTCTTCGCACGAGTTCAACGTTGAAGTCTAGCCCGGAAATGTTGTGACGTTTTCTGTTCAGAAGCAATTAGAGAGATGTAGAAGCCTCTAATCCTGACGTCGACTCATCATCCCGATCAGTCCCTTAGTGAGGGTGGTTGGGTTTGGATCAGGCAAGTCGAGGCGGAGAAGACAACTTGAATGCCAGAAGCAGTCCCTCTTCTGCACTATCTTGGCAACTCGGGTATCTCTTTCAACGCATATCGGCGGAACTCTTGATTTTTGTCAGGATTGTCTCTCTTGCGCTTGGTGCGTCTTCCGGCTGCACCTCGATCCCATGTTATCTGCTCGGCGACGAACGTTGACAGGTTACACGTAAGAGACATCCATTGCACACCGAGCGAGTCGAGGCACACTGGGCATGCCTAACAGCAATGGAAGACAAGACGGCAGCAAGAGTGAGAATTGACGTTCATTCCCTCACGTTTAGCCAATTTATTATTCCGTAGGACAAAAGAATTGATGCTGCTCTTCTTCCACTGTTGCCATCATTGATAAGTTTCATGTTATGGCATCCTTCCTCTTCCGCTTGTTCACATCATCGTGGCATTATCGTGCCATGTTGCACCATCCAAAATCTGAGGCACACGCCTAGGTGGTTACCCTGAGATGACTCGGGTAATGGAGGAGATAAAAAAATTGCACTAGCTCATGTACTTCTCCATGACAGAAGAGAACCAACGATGTGAATGACTGCACTCACGCAGCTCGTGTCTCGTGCTTTACACGTCTCCTGGAAAGATGGGTACTTCCGTTTTATTTCCTCCACTATCACAACCTTCAAGTTTGTAGACATGATACCGTCTACCAGCCTTCGCAAAGAATCGATATCACGTACTCGTTCATCCTCCCTTGTGCTAGATTTATACTGGAATCAGCTTGTTTCCTATGTATATTTCAGGTGTCCTTAGAAATATGCTGAGGACATGTATTCTAAGTGGAAGACAGCCTCTCCATTTGAAACTTAACGTACAATCAGACATCAGACTCGTAGTTGTTATCCTGGCACTCACGGTACATATTTCGTTTGCCTTTCCAGTCAGCCCTGATGACTGAAATCATCCTCATTGGATGTAGATCTACAAGTAAACGAAGGTGAATACGATGGACTCACCTGAGATGGGGATGGGTGTCAGGAATGTGCGGTGGAGTGATGAAGCAACCATAAAACTCCAACTCCAACAAGCACGGTGGACACAAAGGTCACATTTCTTAAGAGTTTGAATAGCAATGCTGTTGCGTGAAACCGCTCTGAGAAGAAAACGCTGCAACTGGTTCTCCCTCCAGTATATTTCGATACCGACCCCGTAACTAGTAACAATAACCTGGTCTAGAATAGGACCGTCTTAATCTACAAAGCCAATTGCCTCCTGCAAATGCAGGACACATCCACTGGAGCGTGAGAGGAAACGTATTCTCGAACCAAGATTGCGGTTCCAGAAGAGGAAATCCGGAACCAAAACATTGCCCTTGTCTTTCAACTTCTCCGTTCTGGACGTTAACCGTTGCACTGTAGCTCCCAGCCTCTCCAGCCTCCCAGACTCCTTCCCCAGCGTCCAATCACAGGTTAAACCATCAAGGAGCCATCACGCTCCGGAACGAATCATAGGCACAAGTCACCAAGGCATGGAAGTCGACCCTCCTGCGCCAGTCGCAACCGCAAATGCGAATGTGGAAGAGAACAAGGCTACAAAGATTTATCCATACGGTACAACGATTGCGCAGGTCCGTTTCCCTGTTCCCTTTTCACCTTCTCGCTTGACATTCGCTTGTTGTGCATTTCGACTGATGTGCATGTACTTGTTCCTGACGACCAAAAGCCGACAGAGATAGAATACGTATGGACCATTCCTGACGTTTCCAAATTATTGGAGAACCCGACGAAGATTAAGAGTCCACCTTTTGGAGGTGGACGGTGGCTGGTGCGTCTTCTTCTTCTCCCTTTCTTCCCCCATCACATGCCTCCTCGCTTGGAAGCTCTATCTTCTCTGCTCCGTGTTTCCATTGGATGCGTGCTATGAGCTAGAAGTGTAGTTGTCCTTTGTCGTTTGACTGATGATGTGATGCAGGTGCGATTAAACACAAACGCCTCTCAAGAAATCGACGTCTTCTTAAACGCTCTCCCGACACCATCAGAAGTGGATCCGCAGACGAAAAAGTGGACACGATCCATAAGCGGCTATTCCTTCTCCGTACGCATCACACGCATCCCCCCTCCTGTTCCTGCAAACCGCTGATGGCACGGGATGGACAGTTGCGATACCCCATCTCCCGTGATGAACTCAAGACGCACGATGGACATCCGAAGGATTTCACTCAGGCGAATTCGTCCTATGGACGACGCTCCTTCGTTAGGAGCCCCGCCATCGAGCCTTGGACCACGCATGCGGATGTTAGGGCGACTGTGAGTGGCCAACAGTCTCTCATCGTCCTCCCTGGGGAGACAGCGCAGCCAATGTCGCTGACGATGTTGGTGCAGGACTCTCTCATCATGATCGTCAAAATCGTGGAGGGGGGTTCATGGATGGATCATCCTCCGAAAAGGATCGAAGACCTCGAGGGCAGGTTGCAAGCTGAACAAAGGAGAAATGTGACGTTAGCCCTGGGCGTGTTCGACAATCATGAGCTGGCGGATGTCGCTTTCGTCTTTAATCTCCCGGCTGGAACGACCTTGAAGGGAAATGGGGTGGAGGAGGAGGTGAAGGAGATGAAAGTTTATAGTCAGAAGAGGACGTTGGCGGCTTTTTCGGAGTATTTTGGTCTCAGTGAGTTCTCTTACGATCGCTTCAGATTCATTTCTCCACTTCAAGTTGCATTCTGGCATTAACTTTAGTCATAGTGTTCGATAGTGGGATGAGAGAAGGATTGGAACCAACGGTTAAAGGGGGGGATAGCGATGAAGGTTCGACTCTTTCATTTACTCGTCTTATTCTTGTCGTCTATAACGTACGCCGACGAGTGAGAAGCAGACCTCGACGACAACTCAGCCGCCTCTTCCTATTCTTCATCGGAGCCGCTTGCCTACCAGGGTAAAGCAATGGGCGAAGGATCAGCTTACTTTTCTCCTGCCCCAGGCGAGAAAACATTGCGGCGGAATAGCTCGAGGATGGACTTCCAGAGCGACGGATCAACATTTGAGGATGAAGACGAAGGCGAGGTGGAGGACGAGGATGATTCAGACGTGGAAGTCGATAGGGAGTATCTGAAGTCATACGTCCGTCTTTCCCTTCTCCCACGTCTGAATCCTCAGAAGCAAGTATTATTTGCGGATTCTAATACTTGGTTGTGGGACATAGAATCCACCACCGACTGGAGGAGGAGGGAACCGAATCAAACAGATCCCAATCACCCACACACGCTATTCGACGTACAGATCCCTCATCTTTTACCTCCTCACAGGCTCCATCCTCTACGCTCCCCTCCGCTCTCACGCTCGCGCTCTAGCCATGGAAACGGGCTCGACACCGCGGAAGCGGACCTTCACTCACGGCTTGAATGGGAACGGTGTTCTCGTCCCGAGACAGAGGGGATGGCCTTTGCCCGTCAGCCCCAAGAGCGTGTTTCGGATCGCTGACAGTCTGTCTCCCCTCCTTCCTTCTGTCTTTACTCTAGAGTCTCTTGCTGAATGTGGATGTGTCAGTGTACGGCGTTGTGAAGCTTAGAGATGAGGCAAGAGACACAATCTTGCGTCGTCTCAGCCCGTCCAATGTCGCCTTTGAGGTCTTCTCTACCTTTTCGTCCAGGCATGAGGAGGTAAGACATCTCCAAATCAACTACCTGGTAGAGAACTGGGTACGTCTCCCTTCTCCCTTCATCCCTCTATCTATTTAACATTGATGTGGGTCGTTACAGATCGAAGTCGAGAAGAGTGCAGCCTGGCGAAGTGTCGGAGACGTGATGGGAGGCTTAGGAAGGAGGGAGACAGCGTCTACGTGGGGTGAGATTTGTACGAGGATGATGTCACGCAACGTTGCCAGGCCTCTGGATATAAGTGGTTCTATAGAAGGGATGGCACAGAGAAACAGCATGATCATATCATGATCTATATCCACTTCATTTGTCAAGTACATTTTCTCATTGCTCAATATTCAATGTCATTACTTATCATGATGTCTTTCCTAGCTTGGAACTTGAGGCAGGAACTGAAAGCAAGAGAAGTAAGGGACTCCCAAAACCACCACAGGATCAATTCTAGTCCTCTTCGTAACTACACTTTCTCCAACAAGTTCGCAACGAAGCACAACACTGAATCAATCCAACGAACGCAAACACGCCGTATCATCACACAGATGAAGTATGAATGAAGTCAAAGGTGGAAGGGAGGGGTATATGCTATAGAAACTATGTACGGTGTGAAGTTTCGAGCATGAGGATGAAAAGTTTGGACAGTTATACATGATTTTTTTGTCTACCTGAGTATGTGGTTTTCTACGTTTTTGGACCTTTAGGGTGTAAGAAGTGATGTGTACTTGTAATATGAACTACGAATAAAGAAAAGGGGTGCATATCTCGGGATATGACAACAGTGAAATTCGAAATCGGGTCAAATCATCATCGAATATGGAGGATGTGATGTATGATGACACGCGTTGAGAGTCTGAAGAGCGATGAACGGCGCAACGATGGGGATGAGCGAATAGTTTGCTTTGATAACCGTAGGCGTAGCTTAAGCGGCCGGCAACCAATCGAAGTTCGCTTTGACCCTGCTAGACTCTTCAAACCACTTAGGATCGACCACATCCTCCTTCTGTTCCTTCAAGAACCTATTCCACAAAAAAAACGTCAGAATCTCCATCACATCAAACAAAGATCGGGAAGGGCAAGGTGACATACTTGAAAGCGTTCCTAATCGTAACATCGCTAACACCAGTCTCATCAGCGATCTTCTTCAACCTCATCCCATCCACCCTCTTTGTCTTCCTCCCCTTCGCATCCGTCGTCTCCAATCCCAATCCAATCAAGTGTCCACCGAAATAGATAGCGGCAGCTGCAACAGAGATGGGTGATCTTCCAGCGAGGATGCCCTTCGCCTGAGCACGTAGAATGACTTCTCTCGCGACCATCTCCGTATATCCAATGGTCGGATGCGTCTGTCCGCGTCCTCCAGCTTGGGCTACCAAGCCCAAATGAGAACAGAAACGCGGCAATAGGTCCTCAGCCGTGTGACCTTTGGAGCCAGTATAAGCCGTTGAACCGTCACCGTAAAGCTGTAACGATTCTTCGAGCGCTTTAAAGCACTGGCCCATCGTCTTCTTCTTCACCTTCGTAACTGCACAAATCTCCTTAAACGTTCTCGGTACCTTTCCTTGTCTGCAAGCCACGAAGACACAAGCAGCAATGACGGCTTCCATGGGTTTACCCCTAAGCAGCTTCAGGTCCTCGACCCGCTTATAGATCTGTTTCGCAGTCTCCACCTCCGTCCTTCCCAGCTGAATGAGGTCGCACATGTTGGAAATATCCCTGAAGGCGTTTGCGAGATTTTTCTCGCCTCCCTTCTGCGCCGCGCGTTGAGACGCACGTTGAAGGTCGCGCGCGGTCCCCGTGTGGTTGTCCCGGAAGGAAATCACAGTCGAGAAATCGTCCGCTGTGGAGAGGAACGGGTTGGAAGGGCCACCGACACGTGATGGGTCGTCGCCTTCGTCGTTGGCGAATGTTCGCCCTGGACACAACACTCAGTCAGTATTTGTTCGTTTATTCGTTACTCATTAACAAAGTAGAATGAGATGTATGGACGGAATAACAATTTACAACGTTCCTCGTCACGTCAGCCGCTACATTCATGAACGAGACGAACAATTCCTGTAAGCACGTAGCAACGGTAGGTGTTGCGTGTATTCCATTGGTGCGGAATACGGTTAGTCATCACGCGAACACGGGATTTGCCACCACGCATCTCAACCACCTAGCACGTCTAGCATGACGGAAAGCGGGAAAATGGGCAGAGGCATTACTCTTCTGTGAACAACCCTGGCCAAAAAAAGCGTTTTGTAGAATAAGCCAAACATACACCTCCCCTTTTCATCATCAGGGAACAAGGGAAGTGAGACAATTTGCCACCAGTGAAGTTCATACCACGCATTGTCGCCAACAACTAAAAAAAAAAAAGAACGAGAAGGCTGAAAAACTCACATTCGCTCCTCGTATCCACGATCTTATCACCAACGACCAATCCACAATCCGCACACACGACATCACCACTCCCATACTCCTCCACCAAATTCGGCGGATTCCGATTACAGTCCGGACAGATCAAGCGGACGGCAAGATCCTGCTGTATGTCAGAAAAGCTGTACATTAGGAGGAAGGAAAGGGGGAGGGATGTGAGGGGGAGATGTACCTGAGGCACGACTTTGGTAGAGTTGGAGGGGGCAGGGGCAGATTCTTCGTCGGTTTGAGTGTTAGGGTTGCGTGCTGGAAAGGGCATGCTCATCGCCATGTTGTCTGTTGGATGTTCGGAGTGCGTGGGAGTGGATTGGGTGGCGGTCTGATGGTCGTTCGATGGATGTGGCAAATGGTTGTTGGTGATGACTTGTGCTCCAAAGCGAAGTAGGGTTAGGTCTCTGACTCAATATTTTGGGCAGGTCTCATGGTAGGGCTGAGATGGACCCAGGTTAGAAAGGTTCGTGATAGCCAGGAAGTAGGAGGTACGGGCTGCAGACTGCTATGTGCTATGTGGTTCTGGGAAAAAGTGCGTCATTTACCGCAGTGTTTCGCAGAACGATTGCAGAGGGATGCGTTTGCAGAGCTCCAAAGAAATGCTCAGTTCATGTGGTATTAAAGATACACAAGCACTGGACGATGCACTGTTGAACGTTTGAAAGGGAGTACAAATACAAATGACATAACTGAGCCAGAAAAGGAATGAAATCCATGGGTACATAATCATGTCTTCCAGTATCTGGTGTAGCCCACAACTTGAAGGGAGACATTAATCTATCCCAAGTCTGTTCCGCCCGATCCATGTCTCGCCAATATAGTACACACATACGCACAATATCTTACAACGACAGCGTGAAACCCGCCACTTCTTCCAAAAAAAGAGAAAACCAAACTTTAAGCTTGCCGTTGATCCTCGTTCCCTCTCACTGTTTCATCACTTCCCCTCCTCGCTTCTGCTTCGTCTTGCTGTCCCGCTCCCCATTGCGTACCTGCCATGGATTCCGATCCCATTGTTTGAGAGAAAGAGCGGAGGAGGTCTTCCAGGTTGGTGTCCGATGAAACCGTTGTGCGGGGTGAACCAGAAGCGGAAGAGTCGACGCCTCGTTCATTTGCGAGCGTCCAATCTTGGGCCATCGACGTCAAGGTTGGGAATTGGCGATTCTGGGGGAGATGGAGGTTGGGGATCGGTGGAAGTTGTTGTTGCATCATTCCTAGGAGATTGAGGTTGTGTTCGGCCATCATTTCCAATCTGGCTTCTCGGCATTGGTCAATCCATCACCAGGAACAAAGAGCATGGCTTACATATTCGAGCTTCCAGCTGCGCGATCCTTTCTCCATCTTGATCGTCAGAAGGGACGCGGGAACTTGATGAGCTGCCGAACGAATGGCTTCGTCCACGTAACGGTGCGCTGCTGCTCGAGCGAGAAGTCGAAGGTGATGGAGGCCAAGTGCAATTCATTTCTTCAGGCTGAAGTCCTCTTGCTCTGGCGCTCCGAATACATGTACCTATCCATTTTAAATCAGCGATTCCCTATCTCGGTGAGGTGATGTTGAACGCGTTAAGCTGGGGTGGAGAACGAACCGCAGATTGGCCGAACACCGTCACACCTGCATACGGAACGAGACGGTCATCAAAAACGCGCTTTGATCCACATACGCGAAATACAGAAACAGAATGTGAATGCTTACCGAACTTTTCGAGACCTACATACGCGACACGCCGTATTTCTATCCAAAGGTGGAGCCTTCATCTGGCGAACCGCAAACCTTTCCATACTCGAAAATAAACTTGTATTACAAACGAACTTGAAAACGGGTATAATGCGGGTGGCCCTTACCCTTCCTTTGACGAGATGGGCGTCATCCAAACCATCTTATATTTGATGACTAGCCGAGATGCATGTCCACTCCTGTGTGACGCCACTGACGTGCCCAACTCCCGTTCCCAGCCGGGGTGGATGCGCCCATGTACGGATTGGAAAGGGAGTTACTGGAGGCAGTTCTCGAGCCTTCTGATGTTCAATGCAACTTTGAGCCTCAGGCTTACGCAGCTTTCCGAAGGCTTGGACTGATCGTTAGCCGAAACCGGCTTGGCTCCACTGACCGGGAAGATTGGGGGAGGAAGGACGGGTTGTGACACATCTTCCACCCCTTCATAGATTTTGCCACCGTTCAATATGCGGATGAGTTGAGCGGCAGAGAAGCACCAATTTGTTGAGATTCCTCGTCGCAAGGATCTAAGTCCTCTCAATACCCGCCGCTGCCATGCGAACCACTTTTTGATCGACACTGTTACCTTGCTTACACATTAGGAACAATAAGCTTTGTAATCCTCTTGGGGCTAGGAGCTCGGAAAGTAGCTAGCAAGGGAGCGCCACCAGTCCTCCTGCGTTTCGGGAGCATCCACGGGATGACATGACTGCTCTCGCTTCTTCCTGCAACCCGACGTCGGGCGGTCGGCCCTGCGGAGCTGACGAGCGCGTATAAATATATCAACAACAGAACCAGACGGAATAACGATCTCAGGGTAATTGAGCACGGAAATCTTCCCGGGAGTGGAAGCCTGAGCTACAAAGTTGGTCTGGTTGAACTTTTGTTACTTGCTGATGACCGCGATGACTTGGAGTTACTGAACCTATCGGCTGTATTCGAGGTTCGGGCGAATAAAGGCCTGCGCACTGAAGAGTGGGTTGGACAGCGCAGCGCTTATCCAGGTGAATCGGTCCAGGAACGTCAAGTGGAACGATTCAAATCTTGCCGTCGAGTAACGTCTTCGCGTTATCTATAGCTCGAGTCAATCTACTCGCTTTCAACTTTTCAACTGGTGTCGGTGTTTCGTCACTCGTCTTCTGACTCACTCGACCACTCACCTTCGTGATTGCTGATGGGGTACGAATCTTGGGTTTGATACAGAGCAGATGATATACATAGGTGTCCGCCGCTTCCCACAAGCGCCATGTCCTTTCGCGTTTCCCTTAGTTTCTTCGGGACCCTCTTCTCAACTTCATTTTACAAACTACCTTGTTTGTTTCCTTGCCCTAAAGTTGTTTGCCACATTATGTGTTTCTCTTCTCGATCCAAGTTTTCGCATTCGAGCATATTCAAGCGTTCGACCTACTTCACATACTCCAACTTCTTTATGTTCTTACGTCTGATGTACTAACTCCTGCTTATTTTTTTTGGAGTACATCGGCATCGGCATTGCAGTGGGGGAGAATGTTCTGACGTGAGCGTGAGTAATCTTGAACAAAAACACCAGAAACATTTGCTTGAGAATCTTCGGTCAGACAGTATTCCCTACAGGTGGATAAGAATACATTGCAACAACAAGATTTTACTCGTGTCCGAGTTGAGGAGACACAAGGGTTCAAGTTCAACTATAAGTCGAACTGGCTTTAAATTTTAGGCTGCCAAGGGTCTAACCGTCCAAAGCTGCTTTGGTCGCAGCAGCAGGTTTGCCCAGTATTATGATGCCCTTGAGCAACGGGAATGGATGACTGAACGACTAGCGGTACTGTAAGCTACTATGGGAGGCCATGCACACTACATGATAAGGAATCCAAATGCCCGCCATCAAAGGTAGTATGCATGGAAAAGGAGATGAGTTGCTCGAATATCATTCCCTCATCCGCCCCTCTTGTGTATACGGAGATGTTTTCTGGCTATCGTCTTCTGATTCTGATCAATGAGTCTTTGATATACCCTGGATAGGAAGACTCTGAGAAATCTGTCTAACGGACTGATGCTTTTTCCTTGCAGGTTCTGTCCCGGGTCGTGGGTTGACGCTCGTCAGCGCAGAAAGCGCCGAAATGTCTGATCAATCTGGCCGTTTGTTTGTGGCCGAGATCCGTGCCGCTTATCCAACTTTCGGCCGCGCACATCCATTGACATTGACGACCATCCTTTTTGACGCGCTCTTCTCAAAAGTTCCAGCTTCCCAGGACTGAAACTCTCCTGATTTACCAAAGTAAGTGTTGAGACTTTGTGTCACCAGAAATGCTGACGAAGAATATCGAGATGGAACCCGAAAACCGCGACTCTCAAATAACGCTCACGGATGAGCGCACGCCCCTCCTTTCATCTCCTCCCAAATCTTCAAAAACTTCAGCTCCATCTACCTCGTTAGGAGCAAACAAATGGCAGATAATCATTCTCTCCTTTTCGCGATTTGCAGAGGTCCTCTTTCCTCTCATTATCGTCATTTCGTCCCATGGATTTGAAATCTGACTCTTGCTTTTGGATTACGTCGCGTGTTTGTTTTTTGTTTAGGGAGTGACTCTCACTACCACTCTACCGTTTGTGAACCATATGGTGGAAGATTTACGCATTACCAGAGATCCTGAGAAGGTCGGGTATTATGTTGGACTCATTGTTTGTCCACTTCGTTGTTAATGAGCTCGAATGCAGACATTACCGCGCAGGAATCTTCGTTCGCATTGGCACAGTTCCTTACTGGTTCGTTATACCAACAGTCTTACTACTCATTGGTAACCTTTTTCTTCTAGTATTCCAATGGGGTCGCCTTTCAGACCTTTATGGACGGAAGCCTATCATCCTCATGTCCCTCCTTGTCGTTTCCTTCGCGTCTATATCTTTTGGGCTATCAAAGAGCTACAGCGCGATGATATTCTCTCGTGTTGCTGCAGGAGCTCTGAACGGACTCATAGGATGCGTGAAGAGGTTTGCTTCTGCCTTCCGTCAATCAAAGCAACTTAGAAGCCCTCCTTTGCAGCATGATTGGAGAGTTGACGGACGAACACAACCAGGCGAGAGCATTTGCCATTCTTATGGTTTGCTGGTCAAGTGGTGCCATCATAGGGTTTCTTTTCTCTCACATTATCTTTGCCCTCGCTCACAGTTCGAACAGACCGCTTATTGGTGGATACCTCTCTCAACCCACAACTCGATATCCCAACTTCTTTGGACACGGCAATCCTTTCCATGATTTCCTCCGACAATACCCTTATGCGCTCCCAACAACTGTTGCGGCTCTTTTACCCCTTTTCGCCTTCTTTGTCATCCTTTTCTTTGGGCAAGAGGTTCGTAAATCACAACTTCCTTTCATTTGTTCCATCTGCTTATTAATACTCTGACGAGACAGACATACAAAATGAAGCTCTCCCATAAAAAACACGTTCCACCTTCTGACGAAGAAGGTGAGGAAGAGGATATCGACGAAGAAGAAGAAGAGGGAAGGGGACGCTCCAACTCACCTTCTCGCAAGTTCAAACATGCGATGCGCGCACTCATGACGCGTCAGATCGCGCTGCTCCTCCTCAACTACTTCGTACTCGCCTTTCAAGTCATCTGCCTTCAATCACTTCTTACCCTCTTCTGCTACACCCCCGTCCTCATCGGCGGGCTCGGTTTTACGGTCTCTGATATCGGAAAGGCTTTATCGTTCCTTGGCTTTTGCAGCATGCTCAACCAGTTTTTCATCTTCCCAAAACTTCAGAGGGCACTTGGCACCCTAAGACTGTACAGAAGTGCGATGCTCGTATACCCCATCGTCTTCGCCCTCTTCCCAGTCTGTAACGCCGTCGCCAGAGCGCATTATACACCTCCTCCTCCCGAAAACAACGAGTACAAACGCTATGTCTGGCCAACCCTCGGCACGCTTCTAGGACTCAGAGTATTCGCAGATCTAGTCTGGGCATCTCTCCTCGTATGTCTTCTCTCCTCCTCTGCCAACATTTGTTTCATTTGTCAGCCATTGATTGATGATCCCCTGCTGGTTACTTTCGCAGATAATGGTGAACGATGCAAGCCCCTCTCGTTCCCTCCTCGGCTCTCTCAACGGCGTCACACAAAGCGCCGCCTCCTTAGGACGAGGATTGGGGCCTATGAGCGCAACATCCCTCTTCGCATTGAGCATTGACTGTCGGTCCCTTCCTTCCTATCCTCCTGCCCTTCTCACTGACTTTGATTCTGCAATAGACAATCTGCTTGGAGGGAAACTTATCTGGTACGCGATGATCTGTTGGACCGGAGTCGGGGTTGCCTCCAGTTGGTTGCTCCAGGAGATCAAGCCGAAGTGGAGGGAGGGGACGAAGGAGAGGAGAGACGAGGTGCTTGTTGCCGAAGCGGGAGCTTTGGAGGAGGAAGAGGCTGTTTTCTGAGCTGAGGCTGACACGAACGACGGTGCGACTGTAGACTACTAGTAGGAAACTGGTGCTAATCCTTGCTTTGCTTCGCTTTGCAGTGTTGTAGGTTTGTTTGGAATCATATCTTCTTTGTAATGTCAGGATACATGAACGCAAATTTTCCTCGGCTCGTCAACATCGCGCTGAGTGCTACGAATAAGGGATTTCATCATGAAAGAAAGGATTTTGGGATGATACTTACTACTCGCCTCCTAAATGCTCAACGCGTTACCATTCAGTTCCAAAAAGCCCCGCCTCACTGGCACCTTGTGCAAGGTATGTCATTGCTACGTGTCGTGTCATTAAGTAGCCACCAATAAGCTATTAGAGCGCCAAACAGAACATGGTGGAACATCAGAAAGTGCTACGAACTAAAGCATCACGAGAACTAGTGCATACTTCTATATCTTGATGATGGCGACCAACTCATAATTCACATGAACGGTAGCCGGTGATGTGTCCAACCCCTTTCAGAAGCAGGAAGAGATGCGGTCTTAACGAGCCATTTGATATCATGTCATGACCGTTTGAGGGGCGCATAACCTGAAGATCATACCCGGAACTTGAAAAAGACGGTTGCCAGTGCTATTTACTTTCTCAACTGCGATATGAGATAGTCGCTGCCCAGAGCATTGGGAAACATTCATGCTTCACGGACGAGTCTTGGTGGAAGTTCGGCGGAACTGGAAATGGAAAACAGCAGCAAAAAGCGTAATAAACAAGTAAACTCAACGGTATGAACCGTGATTGATACAGACCTTTTCTTTTACGGTCATTGGTCTTCTGGATGAAGTATCTAAAATTAACGCCGACAGAGTTCAAGCTTGTACAACAACTTTTCCTCAATGGCAAAGGCGAAGCGAAGTGCCAATCCAAAAGAAGGGCAGTCACATGTCCACAGAACAAATAAGGTGACGTGACTGAAATGATTTCCTTCTTTCTAGAACATGGGCAGTCCTTCATTGCGGCGAAGTAAGCATCATATATGTTGGAAAGCGATGGCTGAGAAAAACCAACGGTAGGGCACGTGCACGACAGACCACGATGTAACCAAGCATATCTGGCAGCCAAACAATTGGCTGTGAGGATAAATGAAAGAATGTATGCAACTTTGAACAAATTTATTAACGTAGCTCAGCGGGGCTTCGATCAAGGGCATTGAAAGCTTTGACAGCTTTTGGAAATCTCGAAGGAGTTGGGCGGAGCTCAAGCAGGTCTTCCGCCAACATTCCATGGCGTGCCAGCTGATTGAAAGGCCTAGGTTTAGGCTGACGATCGAGCATCGTTTGTGACATCAGATCTGTTAAATAAACCATGGAAGGCTCGATTCCATCGGCTGCTCGTTTCGTCCGCTGGACCCAGCCACCTCCTCGTTTAATTTTAAGCGTGCAAAATCCTGCAAACCAGCAGCAACTTCAGATCGTCCCTCAACGTGAAAAGGAAAACCCATTTAGGACGACCCCTACCGTCATCAAGGCAAGTTGATGCAATCAACTTGGACGGTCCAAAGAGGCTGAAGATTGTCATGTTATGTCACTGCAGTTGTCATTAGTGTAGGATAAAAGCCTTCAACATAACTTTGTCTTGCTGAACCCACGAACCATCTCTGACGTCAAGGCTCAGAAAAGAACAGGAATAAGCATAGGAATGGCGCAAAGATTTTATGAAGAGTATCAAGGACGCTTCTATGTCGCCAATCACAATTACTTTTATCCGTACGCTCCGCACTACCTTCATCTCATCCTGCTAACAGAATGTCTTCATCCTTCATTAGCGTTGACTTGCCTGAACAAAGGCGATGGAGTATCATGCATGAGGTTAGTCTCCGCACGGACGATCATCTAGAAAACCTTGACTGTGATCTAGCTTCTCAAAGCTCATTTATGTGAGCATAGTCCTTCCCATAATCTCGAGCTGTATGGATTGAGATTGCCCTCAAAAAAGCCGGAAGCCTGACGCTCCCAGATATGCGTCTTGACGACCTGTCCGTTCCCATCCCAGGTGTCCGAGGTCGAAGAGACCCAGGTCCCAAGAATATCCTCGACATTGGATGTGGCACTGGAGAATGGTTCGCTATTCATTTCTATGTCTTCAAAACTCGCTGAATGATCAAGGGTTTTGGGTATGGCCGAGCGTACGCTTTCAACATCGTTGGTGTCTAATGTAGCTCTGATTGTTGCGTGCTGCACAGGGTATCCACAAAGTCAAGTGATAGGTGCGTCGTTGCCGCCATCCCATCTGGTCAGGCGCTGAATAGGATGCAGGCGTGGACATTGCTCCCGTTCAACCGGAACGACCACCTCCCAACGTTGAATTCTACCGACAAGACGCAAATGAACGCTTCGCATTTGAGGATGTAGGCCTTGTCATCCTCCAATTCCAGACAGCTGACGCTCGTCACATCAGAAAAGCTTCGACTTTGTGCACATTAGGTACACGGAGCCTTCTTACCTGTCCCCGCCAACGACTGAGTTTGATTCTCAGGTTTCTCGGCGGAGGGGTACGACTGTCTTTTAAAGCGAATGGGCTAGTAATGAAGCAGACAGGTTATCGACTGGGCACATTTGCTTCGCGAAGTATCCCGTATATTAAGAGTCGGCGGATTAGTCTCTCTATGCGAGAAACGATTTGCCAGTGAGTATTCCCTCCGCTTCTGCCGCATCATGTAGACGTGGGCAATTAGCTTCATACAATGATACAAAAGGGGAATATTTCGAAAAGTTCCAAGCTTCGGTCGTCCTGATACATGCTAGTCATCGTGTGTTTTCTTTCTTTCCACATTCTTTTTGAACTGGCAGCCACACTGACGTGCACATTGTACCATGCACAGACGTAGCCCCCTTGACGGTCGACATCAAAAGATATCTACAACAAGACGGGAGCTATTCACACATTCTTCGCGAGTCTCATCTTCCCTTTCATTGCTCAAGCTGAATAGCCCCAGAACAACAAATCGATATTCCGGCTGGAGAATGGCCGCAAGAAGCGACCTTGCGTTTCAGCGGGCGTCAAATGGCAAAGGCCATCGAAGCTGAGTTGGACAGTCTGAGGAGAGCATATCATACCATCGGTTTCACGGATTCGGAAATTGAAGAGTTCAGAGAGGGAGTGAAGGAGGAATTGAATGATAGGAATAGACACGTGTGGAGTAAGTTTTTGGTCCCGTCTCTCCTACTTCTCTCTCTCTCTCTCCGGGAATGAAGGCCGACAATTGGGGGGGCAACAGTTCCATTCTTGTATTGGGTCGCAATGAAAGCCCAGTGAACAGTCAGGGGATTGAGAGCATCAAACAAATTTCAAAAGGATGGTTTAACATCCAAATTAGTATCTACAGCGCGCAGAATGAAAATGCCATAATACGAAAACCATTGTCTCATTTGTACTCTGCCATTGTACTGACTTCCTAAAATAAATGCTTACTTTTCTCCCGCTAACCACGACAATACCCACGATAAATGTCCACACCATCTCCCGCCCCCGACCCAGTAACAGCGAAGGGAGGTTGGAAGACGAGGAGTGTTGATCTAGGGATGCCTAATGGCACGTTCTAAGCCTCGCGAGCACCCTGGAGCCCCACTAGTCAAGGGAAAGAGCGACTCTAAAGCGAGGTCCATCATAGAACTTGGTTGACATGAGAAAAAATCTGAAGCGAGCGGCACTTGCCTATTTCGGAAATGCCCAATGTCCACTCTTCTTCCTCCCATAATGGTCTCAAGTGCATTTTATGCTTCATTTTATCTGGTGTCTTATCGTCGCCACTCTCTCCTTGCCGGAAATATTTGTCAACTGATTTTCAAATTTTCTATTGCATGAAGATTGCAGTTCGCTTGCTGTTTCTTTGATTACGCAATGACAGTAGTCTACATTTTAGTCATTGCTTCCATTATTTCCTAGAAGAAGATGTGCAGGGGGACATGCAAAAAAATACTATCAGCAGGATCCCTTGACGTCGGAACACAGTAATGAACTTTATTCGTTTCAGTGTCCCATACTGTCTTATTGTTAACCACCATTAGGATTCGCTTTCCTACGAATCATTGGGGCAAACTCTAATGATCAAGCAAATTGAATGACCGTTTGGTTAACGTGTGCTGCTGCCGCTTCATTGTTGCAGTAGTAGACGAGATATCAAATGATAGAGATGTTCCCCCCCTTCTGATGAGTTCCCATTGGAGCAGGATCAAAGTGACAATGTGGATCCTACATACAACATTATTATTACTTTGGCGCGTTTTGCTTGTCTGGCGCTGGCAATTCCCAGTTTGAGGCTGAATTTTTTCACGGGTTTGTTCCACAGGCGAGGATTGCGATTACATTGAAATGTCTGGCTGTGACTAGTCGTACTCTTCTTGTGAACACTACTCTCGCTTTGAGATTGTATGTGTATAACCGACTTGGCAACAGACTTGCAATGTTGGTTTTAGCAGGTCCAGCGTCATCCGCCTTCTCACCAGAACTTCATGAAGAGACGGATCGATCCAAAATCAAACCGCAAAGATTAGCATGGGAAAATACTTCCCGCTCGAAGTCCCCTTGTGAACAACCGTATGTGGGAAGTTCAAAAACAGCCCTTCCCCTCCCTCTCCTATCCACCATTCGCCACTGTCTTTACTTCGTACCAGTCGTCAGTTCATTCGTGCCACACTCT
>MU271297.1:3865-24376 GCA_021432655.1 Atractiella rhizophila
GAGACCAATCGCAATCATGACGAGAACGGAGTAAAAGTCTGTATTCATCTTCAGTAAGTTGGGACAACAAGCAGATCAATTGCGCACCGTGAATGACTCGCTGTTGGTTTGCGATCCTCTCGACATCAACCGACATGTAATTTCCGGCTGTCCCTCCACCAATCTCGGTCGCAGCTTCGATGTGAAGGCGGAGCGTCTTCCGATAGATCATTTCGATGAAAAATCCTCTAAGCACCACTTGAGCTCGGTTAATAGCAAATTGCTTGAGGCCGTTCGTGATGGCAATTATGACGAAAACTAAGGTGAAAGCTCCAACGAGTGACCAACCTATATACGGAGGCTCTGGATCGTCTGAAGAATACGACCTGTGTAGAACTTCAATCATCGTAGTAAAAAATTCAATAGAGATACCAACGAGATGAATGTAACAAGATCCCCTATTAATAAGGGTTGCGCAATAGTGGCGAGACTGCTAATGATGGTTGGGATCATTGGTGCTGTCAACGGCTGTGTGAAGGTTTGAAGACACGTCCTCAAAAGCGGCCAACTCTTTCCCCTTCGTTCAACGCCAGTAAGTTTCATCTCTCACTAGCCTGTACCTGCTTACTTCATCTTCTCCCATACTGGTGCACCCATCTTCCACAGTCCAGCACTCTCAAGACTGGCATCAATCTCTCCTAAATCTTCCATAGCCAACGGCTTTTTTCTCCCCTTCAACAGCAGCGGGAAATACCACGCGAAGCACATTCTCGAAAAGAACCCGGCAGTGCTTTCTGGTGAGAGGATAACAAGTGGGTCATACTCGAGCAGGATGGAGCGCTTGTCCAACTGCTCGGTAAGGAGAAGAATGAGGCGGAAGCCGTAGAAAGTACAGTAAGCGACGAAGAAAGGATACTCAGAAAGGTTTGTGAGAGTGTATGTACGAATGAGGGCAGTTTCAGAGAGTAGACTGCACAGTAGGTAGAGGGACAAGGACAGGGAGGACCGTCGAGAGCGGAAGTGTTCGAGGATTGAAATGGAGAGCGACAGAAGCTGTCGTTCATTCACACTTGATCAGATTTGATCTGTGAAACACAAGAGGCTTACGGAAGCAACCAAGCTGACAGTCAAAGCAGCTATCACGCTCGTCTCACTATCCACATTTGGAACATCTCTCCATAACACCAAGCTTGAAATTGCAGCAGCAACGAGACCAAGACCTGCGCTCGCTTTTGACAAGAAGACGAAGCGTGCAAAGCTCGAGCTTTTGCTCCAGGTCGGGACGAGGCGTCGTTTCGAATAAAGACGATAGAGCCTGACAGCTGCGAGAGGTACGAAAAGCGCAGAGGGAAGCAGGAGCAGGAGATACGCTTCGAACGAGAGGGTAAAGTCGAAAGTGCGACAGGAGGAGACAGCGACCTGTATGTGACCATCATGATTCATTATTATCAGAGAGAAGACAGAAGACGCACGCCGCTCCATTCGTTAGCACAGAATTCCAATTCCAAAGTCATCCTTCACTCGAGATGCCTTATTTGTCTAAAAGTACCTGTTACAGCCACCCGTAATGGTTCACCGTTTAATGGTCCAGGTACTTTATGAGCTCTCGGACTTGGTGGAAACCTCCTCGCAGTATCTCGCAGCTGCTTTTGTGCTCACTCCTGCTTCATACATGACGCCACAACGCGTGCAATCAAGGTGCATTCCCAAAAGAAAGACTCGAGTAACACTCGAAATTGGGAATTCTGAATGACTCAAAAGCTGCTCTCATCCGGCTGCGGATGACTCATTCAGCATGCACTGTAGCTATACGTACGAGCACAATGAACTTCTCACATTCCAACAGAATCACGCTTCCCCACTGGCAGGCGGATGTTAGGCGATGGACACAGTTGCAATGTGGCATTCGCCTACTTTGCCATTCACGCAAGGCGCTCATTCACGACTCATTGTTACTCGCTGCGCAGCAATACCTCTTGAATAAAGTGCCAACCATCAACCATTTGCTATATTTGCCACCTGTCTTGATCTTCCGTTTTTTGTGGTCGTCCTGCAGAGTCTGGTTGACTCTGGGTTGTTTGGGCTTCATTCAAGTTGGTTTCGGTTGGTTGGTTTTGATCTGGTCACGGTGATGTTATGTCATGTTCTGCTCCATCGATGCTAATCCGTAGTTAATCCCTTTCTCCGAGCAGCGGGTCATGCGCGCGGGGTAAGGAGTCACGCTGCAAATATTATAAGGGGGCAGTGGTAACCGTCTTCAGTGATACTACATTCGTCCAACTCTTCCATTGTACAGTGTGAGGTTCGATTCAGCTTTTATCCCACAAGGTTTGCTCTCCCAAAATGCCAGTGTCAAACAATGCCGAGCTCCAAGCGACCATGATTTGATATGCCCCACGGGGGTGCCTGCAGATGGCACGTAACTTTGCTCGTCGTTGGAGTTCTGAAGCTGAAATGACCAGTTCGAGAGAACTCATCTAATGAGCATATTGACGTTGCACACTTAAGAACGCTGACATCTTTTGCCTATTTGTTGTAGTTATCGATGCAGAATCGCGATCTCGAGAGAGTATCAACGACTACAGAACATACGACCAATTCCAACGTTAGCGCCATGTCATCTTCGCCAGAATTAAAACCGCTATCAGCTGAGGCTCATATCTCTTTCCCATCACTCGCGTCACTCAAGTTAAGCGATGACGGCTCAAAAGTTGTCTACCTCGTCTCTCCCTCGTACAAAGCGCATGATCAAGAACATAGCAGCTCAGCGATCTGGATTGCTGACCTCACCTCCGACGCTCCGAAGTCTAGGCAGCTTACCAGTGGCAAGTTCAAGGACCGGAGTCCAATTTTTCATCCAGATGGGAAACGTGTGCTCTTCCTCAGTGATAGGCACGAGCGCGGTGGCCCTGCAGCTATCTATGAAATGCATCTTGATGGATTTGGAGGGGAGCCGGTGCGTTTGGTAGAGGGGAAGGAGAAGGAGAAGAAGGAGGTGCAAAAGTTTAGAGTGACGCCAGATGGCAAGAACTTAGTATTCTCCAAACCGGTGGAACCTACCGAGGAGGAGCAGAAGCAGGAAAAAGAGAAGGTATTCTCTGCCCTCGCAATTTATATTGAAATGGTGACACTAAACGTCGGAGTAGGACGATGCAACGGATCACGATGCTCCTAGACGCACTACCCTGGCCGCTCTCTTCATTTACAACTTCGCTTCCAAAACAACCCGGCAATTACCCACCCCTCCCAATCGAAATGTCTTCGACTTCTCTATATCCCCCACATCCAAGGTCGTCGCCGTTTTCACTTCTCCTTCCTCCCTATTAGAGCACCAGGTGACTGGGGCGGAGCTTTCTCTGATCTCCCTTCAAACCGCCAGCCAAACCGTGGCCCACCCTGTTCCGTGGCCCAAATGTACATCGGGGACAGTTTGCTGGCTGGAGGAGGGGAATGAAGAGAAAGTTTGGTTTTTAAGAAACTTTGTCAACGATGATTACTATAGCGACTCTCCTGGTGTCTTCGCGATCAACCTTTCTGATGCCGTATCCCTGACGCGAGAGGCTGAGGACAAGAGAGCAGCGAAACACATTCATGCCGGAAAAGACTCAGATGCAGCGTCTATCCTTCAGGTCACCTCGGAATATATGGCGGTGGAGATCGAGCTTGGGCTCGAGACGGGGATTGATATTTTGGACAAGCGTGGTTTCCATCATCGCTTATACACGACGAAGGAGGATTCTATCGACCTGTTCGATTTGAAGTATGTCAAGGAGCAAGACAAGTGGTTCTTTGTGGCCACCAAGGGATCTGTAGTCAAGGCTGAAGCTCCAGAAGTCTACTTTGGTGTCTCCAATGGTCTCTCTAGTCACTCGGACCTGCAACTATCAGCCATCTCAAACCATTTCAGCGATTTCCAACCATACCTCTCCACCATCACAGCAAAGAAATATGAGTGGAAATCTCGCGACGGCGAGAAGATAGAAGGAGTAACCATTTTCCCCAAAACACACAACTTTGATACAGATGGCCCTCTTCCTACTGTTCTCCATCCTCACGGTGGACCATATTCGAGGGACACCTGGGACTCCAACCGACTCCGCTGTTCTAGGTGGTCAGTGTTACTGGCGACTAACGGATATCTGGTGCTGTTGCCCAATTATCGCGGGAGTGAGTCTCCTACTTTCATAGGATGCCGAAAGAAGCGCTCATGGTCTTCCCCGTTCAGGTTCGGGAAGAGGGAGTCTGTTCGCTAGAGATGCGCATCATGGGTGTGTTAAGGATATCTGGATGTGGGAAAACTCAAAAGAGTTGACAATGTGGAACAGGATGGGAAATAACGACTGGAACGACTGTATCACGATGCTGGAGAAGGCGATCGACGATGGATGGGCAGACAAACAACGGTTGGGACTTGGCGGTTGGTCTCAGGGTACGAAAAATCTGCATAAGGATCTACGCGATATTAACGTGGAGATATAGGCGGATTTATGACCGACTGGGGTGTGACACAAACGAATATATTCAAGGCTTGCATTGCTGGGGCAGGTGTATCTGACTGGAACTCCATGGCCGGACTGAGCGATACACCGACTTTCGAGGTATTAAATTTCCTCCACTAACCTGATAGTCAGCTTACCAACGTAACACAGATTGACCTTGGCGGTACTGTTCCTTGGAATCCGAAATTGAACATGGGCAGCGCTATCGAACATGCTTCTAAGGTCGAAACTCCGTTGCTGCTCATTCACGGGGAGGAAGACGAAAGGGTTTGCTCTTCCTGTACAATGGCAGATGTCGACCATTGACTCTGACGGCAGGTCCCCTTCATCCAAGCCCTTTCGTTCTACCGTGCCATCAAGCTGGTTGGCAAGAACCCCAACTGTGTGAAACTTGTCAGCTATCCTAGAGAAGGGCATGGATTTGTAGAGCGAAGCCATGCATTGGACTGCTCGAGGCGGTATGGTCTCTCCTTCGGCAGCCTTTCGTCAATCCTCACTGTGTCGCAGGGTCTTGGAATTCTTCGATACTTGGCTGAAATAAGAATTTTGTCATTAAAAATCAATCTGCTCAAATATACACAATTGAAGGTGCAAAGTATTCAACGACGACGAAGTCAGTAGTTGTGTCTGATTGTGGTTGAGGATGCGTTGCAGTAAAGAAGGGATTGTGAAGTGGACTGTGCGCTCTTTCGAGGACGTGACGTCGAGTACTGTGCTCTTCATTTGCAGAAGGGCTACACAAAATCGTATTGCAAAACGAGTGCCATTACAGCTTGAGAGCTCGAAATACGAATGAATAGAAATTGCTCAGTAAAACATACCAGAAGATATTTGCCGACTGGGGTGAGAAATAGAAATTTAAACTCTGATAGAAGGATGAATACTGTCATTGTGCAAACAGGCTAGCTCCCCTTCAGAATCGATCAAAAGTCTTCCGTCCTGTGGGCAATGTTGTGAGCTCTCGGATACACATACGGGAACGCCTGCTAAAGTACGAGCGAGGACTTGATGAGAGGTACATTTGAAATCATCGCGGCGCTTGAGATTGATTCCCAGACCCAAATTGACGTCGACGCAGACTGACAAGCCGAGAGCGTTAACTTCGAGAGTTTGACCAGGAGGACACTTCTTCTTCGAATCGCTGTTATCGTCTCCCACGTTTAGATCGACGCAAACTTCTGCTCCAAGAGCGTTAACTTCGAGCGTTTGTCCTCGAGGACACTTCTTCTTTGGACGAGGATCGTTGCCGTGGTCGCCATCGCTACCCAAATTGAGGTCGACACAAACTGCAATTCCGGCGGCGTTGACTTGGAGCGTTTGACCTTTGGGGCAATTCTTCTTTGGGCTGGAGTCGACATCTCCGCCAAGATTGAGGTCCACGCAGACTTCAATCCCTAGCGCGTTGACATGGAGCGTCTGACCTTGGGGACACTTCTTCTGCGGATGAGGGTCCTCGCCCAGGTTAACATCCACGCAGACTTGGACGCCAATGGCGTTGACCTTGAGAACCTGACCATCTGGACATTTCTTAACCTTCGGCTTTCCATCCGACCCGAGTCCGACACAGACTTGAACTCCCAAAGCGTTGAGCGAGAGGACGGTGTTCCCAGTGCAGCTCTTGCCTTTGTCCGCAACGCAAATCTTCTTGCCGTTGGTATTCACAGCGACGACTTCACCGTTTCCGCACTTCTTCTGACCATCGCCGGAGGATCCACCGAGACAAACCTGGATCCCGAGAGCGTTGACGGAAAGGGTCTGCCCAGAGCCGCAAGTCTTCTTCTTCGGTTTGCCATTGTCGCCGACTTCAGCACAGACGTGAAGACCTAACGCATTGATGGAGAGGATTCGACCATTGTTACATTTGAGACCGGAATCGCCGACACAGACCTTCGCTCCAGCGAGATTGACGGCGACAACTTCATCGTTGTCGCACTTCTTGTCGGACCCATGCCTGGGGTTACCGCCGATGTTGATGTTATGATCTGCACAGACCATTCGACCGTTCCTGAAGGTAGGCACTTGACCAGGAGGACAGTTGTTGTCGTTGTCAACATTGTTTCGAGGTTTCCCATCGTCGCCGAGTCCAACGCACAGCTGGATTCCTAAAGCGTTAACGGAGAGGACTTGATTATTCCCACATTTGTTACCCTCGTCCTTAACGCAGACATGCCTGCCTTGACCGTTCATCGCTTGAACTTGACCGTGGCCGCACCTCCTATCCTGACCGTCATCACCGTAATCGCGACCGTCGTTGTCCTGATTCCCGTGGTCGCGGTTGTTGTGATCCCCATCATTGTCGTCGCGATCCCCTCCATTGCCAGGATGCGGATGTCCTCCAATGTTGATGTTCCCGTCGATGCAGACTTCAAGACCGAGCCCGTTGACGGAGAGAATTTCGCCAGGACCACAAGGATTGGAGTGGGAGCCACCATTTTTCTATTTCCCATCGAATCAGAGAGAGTAAATACTAAGAGGTAGAGGAAAAGTAAACGCACGGGATCGATGCAAAATCCTTTCGAGTTCCGAACCTTCGGCTTGTTGCACTTGACGGGAACACAGTATCCGCGATCGTTCACGAATTTGTTAGGGTCGTTACAATCCTTCGACTAGCACAAATCCAACTTATCAGCGAACAAGATCTGACGATAATAAGACGGAGAAAACAGGAAGGATCCAAGATAAACTAAGAAAGTAGCAAAATGAGACGAACATAGTCTGAATCCCCATCGTCATATTCATCGCGCTGACATCGACCATGGCGGAAACGATAGCCATGAGGACACTTCGTATCGTTCGTATCCTGTATTATTCATTCGATGGTGAACACAGAAGTCCCGTTTTGCTGGCATAGAGAAGGAGAAGACAAACCCTGTCAACACAATGTCCATTCTTCTTTATTTCTCCAGGAGGACATTTCTTCACACAGCGATCATGCTCATCAGAATATTTGGTTCCTCCAGGACAAACGTGATTGAGACATTGGCCTGTTATCACCCGAGGGTAAAGTCAAGCTCTGTCAATTCCACAAGGAGGCGATAGGGGGAAGGAAAGGAAAAACGAACCTTTGTCAGGATCCCAATACTGTTGCTTGTCGCAGTTGTGGTTATCCATGCAGCGACCGCTCTTGTTCGACCAGTGTTTCCCATTTGGACAGTTGTTGCTAACACAATTTCCTGTTCCATTGCCAGTGCGTCAATGAAACTCAACTCGTCCAGACAAAAACAGGGAGCAAAGCGAAGTGGTCATGGACAGGAATGTGGCCCTGAAGGGTTGATGGTTAGAGGAAAGAAAAGAAGGAAGGCGGTAAACCTTCGGGGATTGTGCAGGAAAGCAGAGGGAGACCGGATTGGAAAAAGGGATAGAGCGGGCGTACAAACGCCACAAAACACGGAAAAAAGAGGGAAGAAGAAGAAGAAAATAGCATAAGTTCTAAAACGCGCACCTTCGCTCCAATCAAAGTGTTCGTTCCAATCGCAACGATATTTACAACATCCCGCCCCATCATCCCAACGCTCATCGTCGTCGCAGCCGCTGAGGACACATCGATTGTTGCTCCAATGGTATCCCTTCGAGCACTGGTCCCCAAACGACAATCCCCGTTTAGTAACATCCCCTTTAGCCAGAACACTGAAGTAGACGGATGAAAAGGAGGGAGAAACGTACGTGGTTGTTGTTACCACCGCCGAGAGGAAAAGTAAACGCACGGGATCGATGCAAAATCCTTTCGAGTTCCGAACCTTCGGCTTGTTGCACTTGACGGGAACACAGTATCCGCGATCGTTCACGAATTTGTTAGGGTCGTTACAATCCTTCGACTAGCACAAATCCAACTTATCAGCGAACAAGATCTGACGATAATAAGACGGAGAAAACAGGAAGGATCCAAGATAAACTAAGAAAGTAGCAAAATGAGACGAACATAGTCTGAATCCCCATCGTCATATTCATCGCGCTGACATCGACCATGGCGGAAACGATAGCCATGAGGACACTTCGTATCGTTCGTATCCTGTATTATTCATTCGATGGTGAACACAGAAGTCCCGTTTTGCTGGCATAGAGAAGGAGAAGACAAACCCTGTCAACACAATGTCCATTCTTCTTAATTTGTCCAGGAGGACATTTCTTCACACAGCGATCATGCTCATCAGAATATTTGGTTCCTCCAGGACAAACGTGATTGAGACATTGGCCTGTTATCACCCGAGGGTAAAGTCAAGCTCTGTCAATTCCACAAGGAGGCGATAGGGGGAAGGAAAGGAAAAACGAACCTTTGTCAGGATCCCAATACTGTTGCTTGTCGCAGTTGTGGTTATCCATGCAGCGACCGCTCTTGTTCGACCAGTGTTTCCCATTTGGACAGTTGTTGCTAACACAATTTCCTGTTCCATTGCCAATGGGTCAATGAAACTCAACTCGTCCAGACAAAAACAGGGGAGCAAAGCGAAGTGGTCATGGACAGGAATGTGGCCCTGAAGGGGAGATGGAAGGAGGCGGCAAGGGAAGACAAGAAAAATTGATGCTTAGAGGAAAGAAAAGAAGGAAGGCGGTAAACCTTCGGGGATTGTGCAGGAAAGCAGAGGGAGACCGGATTGGAAAAAGAGATAGAGCGGGCGTACAAACGCCACAAAACACGGAAAAAAGAGGGAAGAAGAAGAAGAAAATAGCCTAAGTTCGAAAACGCGCACCTTCGCTCCAATCAAAGTGTTCGTTCCCATCGCAACGATATTTACAACATCCCGCCCCATCATCCCAACGCTCATCGTCGTCGCAGCCGCTGACGACACATCGATTGTTGCTCCAATGGTATCCCTTCGAGCACTGGTCCCCAAGCGACAATCCCCGTTTAGTAACATCCCCTTTAGCCAGAACACTGAAGTAGAGACGGGATGAAAAGGAGGGAGAAACGTACGTGGTTGTTGTTACCACCGCCGTGGTTAGATGGAGAATGATCGTCGTCGTCGCAGGGAACGGGTTTGGCGTTCAAGATGGACAGGAGGGGTAAGAGTAAGAGGAGAGATTTAGTCGATAGCATATTGTAGCTAATCAATATTCAAGCGAGTAGCGAAAAGAAGGGCAGGGGTGAATGACAGTGATAGTGAAGAAGGTTGGAGAGAGGACAAAAGTAAAGGCAACCTGAAGCAGGATACAGAAAGTGAAATCCTCGATAGGGAAACGAGTGGAAGAGGATCTGGCCAGTCTTATAGCTTAAACAAATAGGGGGACCACCATTTCTCACCATCGTCTCATTAGCCCTTCCCGCTCCCTACTTTCCCACAACGAGCCTTGGCGCTTGGGAACAACGGGAAGAGAATGTCTCAAAACGCCACCCGCGCGTTAGAGATGAGATCGCACGAGCCGCATGAAGTAGTTTTAAACGGATTGGACGTTTGCTGAGGGACGTGGGCAACAATACCTCCTGCCAGTCCCAACTCCAAAGTTGGAACGCAATGCAGAGTGAATCCTCAGGAAATGCATGTTCATCTTTCTCAATCCTCAGATCAATAGACACCTGCTTCAGAAGCTACTGTATCGAACCACATTGCACGCCTACTCTAGACCACAGGGTACACTCACGGAAAAGTCAAGTCTGAAAAAAAATCAAGCCATCATTGACAAGAGATGAGGCAAGTATGGAAAGAATAAGAAGAAGTTAAGGCATTATTAAAGAGGTTCATCTCGCACTTTTCTCATCAGTCCGTCCCGTCTCTTCGTACTTTCATAACGAATATCTCAAGCTCTCGTCTCGTCGATGACGTCGATGTGCAGAAAGGAAAAAAGATGGATTGAAACGCACTCCTCGTCAAACCACGTCAACTACTCTCCTCTCCTCCCTTACTCTCGCCAACCACTTCCCTACCTCCATTCCCTCCTCCTCACTAAAGCGGCATAGGAAATACACCGAAGCTGTGGGAGGAGTGAGGGAGGGAGGGAGTTTAACAGCAGCCGCTTGAGGATTGCTGGACGCTCTGTCCTTGCGACACTTTGATGTTTGACTTTCCAGCAGCGTTGACTGGAGCTGAACCCATCCTGTTACATAGCCCACCAATATCAATATCCACTCGTTTCTGAGCCAGTGCATGGACTGGGAGGAGGAAAAGGTACGAACCTGTCCTTAATCTGCTTAGCCATGGTCAAGAAAGCCTGCTCTACATTCGTCGCATTCTTCGCCGAGGTTTCGAGGAAGGGCTGTACACGCCGGAGACCCATGAACACTGAGCCCAAGGGAGGAAAAACAAAAATCATACGATAGTGAGTTGATCCGCAAACTCCTTTGCCACAGTGTACTCCACGACCTTCTTGTTGGTCAAATCGCTCTTGTTCCCGACCAAAAGCTTGTTGACACCCTCAGTCGCATACCTGTCAATCTCCTGCAGCCACTGCTTCACATTCGAAAACGTGTCTTGGTCGGTAACGTCGTAGACGACAATAATACCATGTGCGCCGCGGTAGTAAGATGAGGTGATGGTCCGGAATCGTTCCTGGCCTGCTGTGTCCCACTATAACCCATTCCCAACCAACGGTTAACAGCCACACTCCAAGGCGACTCATGACCCAAATTTGTACAGGATTTGCGGAGGAAAATGCGTACAATCTGAAGCTTGACAGTCTTCCCCTCCAACTCGATTGTTCTAATCTTGAAGTCCACACCAATAGTCGAGATGTAAGATTCCGTATAGGTGTCGTCTGCAAAACGAAGGAGGAGACAAGACTTTCCCACGCCCGAATCTCCAATCAGGAGGAGCTGTCATCCCATTCCCAAGTAAGTCCCACCGCCCAGCAGCATCCAATACATGTGCACAGAAGCAAGGAGGGGTGATTAGGAGGGAACAGCACCTTGAAAAGATAGTCGTCTACATATAATAAACGTCGTCAGCGTCACTCTTTCGAAACCCCAACCAAGCAAAAGCAGCGGATAACTCACACTCTGGGTTCATAGTAAGTGGCTGAGAGGTAGTGAGGAGCAAGTGAAGTGTTGGGTCGTTGGTGAGGTGGAACTGGCGGTTTGAGAGTCAAGAAGAAGGCGATGACACGCCGCCCGCGGACTTCTTCCCGGACAGCACTATGTCCGTCTCGGCCCTCTCGAATGAGTGGAAAACGAGCAAAACTACGATGCAGGGACGATTTCCAGTCTTATTCGAGTTATTTGGAGTGTACTATGTTCAGTGCTATGTTGGGCGAGAGGCGAGAGTGGAGTGGGATAATGAAGCAAGGGAAAAACTGACTTCAGTCGAAGCATTTTGAGGAAAAGAATCAAGCGTGAGCATCTTTTCAAGCCCCAACAATTAGCACGAGAAGGCAAGCGTCTGGGCTGGCGGTATGCAGGAAATCATACATTCTTGCGTAACTGAAGTTTTGTTGGTGTCGTTCGGTCCATGAATTTTTCTGGTATCCTTCATCTACCATGTGAGATGATGTTTACCTCAGCAACTTGATGCGGAGAGTACGCATTATGTATCTCTTCACTGTGGCTTTTAAATCCAACCTTCTTCATTCTTAACCTAAGTAGCTTCAGTGACTTCCTTCTTATGGAAGTGAATCCTTGGTACACTCCATTTTCACTTCCCGCACTGCGCATCTAACCCGATATCGAGAATTTACAACGAGAAAAGGTCGACGACTCCCCTCCACTCTCCACGGGTGGGAGTATCCCGCCGATCCTCGTCCTTCTTCGTTTTCGAGGTAAGGAGGAGGCGGAACATTCTCAAGAACAATTTGCTCCCTTTGAGTTCGCCTCCTTCATTTTCAGGGAGGAGGCGAAATTTTGTGGAGGTACATTTCATACCACTTCCGTAGAGTCGATGTAGTGTAGATCTTAAGTCCGTCATGTTGAGGGCTGCCTGCAATGGATGATTCGGTATTTAGTGATCCGTTGAAGTGAGGAAGCTTCAGTGCAGCTACCTCCATATGTGGCTCAAAATGTGACTCTGGATCGGGCGAACATTCTTCGTAAATGTACTCGGGGAAACACAGAATGATGGAATGATGATGTTTGCTGCAGTAACATTTGTTCTTTTGCGTTACACCAGGTTACACTATGTTGGCAAGTGACTCTGACTCGTGGTGCTGCGGCGGCTCGTGCTTCGTTCGCAAGTTCAAGCGCCGTATTCTTGATACAGTACATCTGGTGCGCACAAAAAGAACAGACCAAGTAACGGCGGTGAGCGGTGAAGTGGGTGATCTGTCGCCTCCGCGCCTGTAATGGCACTGGCGCGGACAGTGGTCTGTGACTTGGGTTGCGGTTCGCTGTCAGTGCGACCTACGCAAGCGCAGGACATTCATAATTATTCAGATGCTGGGATATAAAAGAGCGCCCATTTGAACCTGAACGTCAACAACATCTCAATCTGCTTGCTGCTTCTACTTCAACCTGAGTTATCAAAAGCGACATGTCGAACAGCCTTCCTCCTTCCTATACTAGTAGCACTGGACCTTCGTCAACTTTTATCACCACTCCTCTAGAAGACAGGAGGACTCATTTAATCCCTTGCATCAAGACTCAAAGCAAATCCTCTTCTTCTTCATCCGACATGAGCAAATCGCCTACAACCTTCACTCTTCCGCTTCGTGCAAGTCGAGAGAAGAAGTCAAAGCATGAATCGGATAAGAAAACGAGATGGTGGACACGCTTCTTCCGTCCAACTGCCAAACCTGATGCTCCAAAAGTCAGGCGAGGTCAGTGCTTCCCTTCTCTTTCCCTCTTCGTAGTGCCAATGCTGATGTTTGGGTTGAACGGATGAAGAGCGCAAGCGACCACCTCCCGTCTCAATGGATAGACGGTTAGCATCCACACAAATTCGTGGGAACGGTCACATTGGAGTAAGTTGTCTATCTTCTGTGCTCTGAACAAAAGTTGATGAGATTTTGTAGCACATGCATCTGTTGTGATCTTCTCTTTGTCATCGCTTCGTTTTTCGTTCTCTCTTCGCAGCAATAGTGTTGGCAGTCGTAGATGTTTCCATGGTTCGCACATGTTCAAAATCATTAAACAATTGATAATTGCACTAAAAACCCAAAGGATCTCGCCTCCACCCAAGAGACGGATGTGCCTTCTCGTCCAGCAACGTTTTTGCACTCAAATGAAGTCATAGCAGCCTGTCAGAAAAGAGACTGGTAGGCAAGCTTCCCATAAGCATAAAGACAAGTAAACAACAATCCTATTCCCAGTCGATGAGGTTCCAGCTACAGCTTTAAAAGACAACTAACCAGGTGCACCAATGTGGGAGAACCCTCCCAAACCGGAATACCTCTTTTTAGGGACTCCAGTCGCGTACCCAATGGTATAAAAGATCCTTCCTGCAACACGCAGCACGACAGTGAAGTCAGAATACAACAGTATCGCAATGTTTTAGACGGGACGACATACCAACCACGAAGAGCGTGCCAAAAACGGCAGCCAGTCTTGGATGTTTGAGCCCTGCGAATGCGAGGGAGAAATAGAAGGCAGGGAGGGCTTCGAGCATGTTTTGATTTGCCTGTAGAGCGCGTGTGCTTTAGTGTCAACGGACGGGGGATGCGAGACGCGAGGACATACTCGTTGGGCACAATTGAAAGCTATGGCTTCGGGACGCTTGTCATCCGCTGGAGCGTACGCCAGAGGATAGGGAACACCAGCTCTTTGCCTTGCGCCGCCAACCACTGTTGCCCCAAGTGTTACATCTCATTTTATTCATTGAGGAGTTGGGAAGCGAACCAATAAATCGTTGCCATTCCACTACCAAACCCGCCAATCCTCCCTATGAAACTTGTGAGCCCTGGACAAGTTCGCTCAGAAAAATTGCAGCACTTACGACGAGAATGACCCATGGATACTCAGCTGGCAGGGAGAGCGTCAGAGACATCTTGTTTCAGTCGACTTCAAGGTTTTTCTGCTTTCTGCACTTGCAATGGCACTGGGAACTGATGTCGACGTTTGGAAGTACCTTTTTATCGTGAGCCAGTCGTCCAGTCGACTTCACATACCCAGGCACACATGCCACGCAAGCCGACACGTGTCCTTACCGGTGGGTGGGTGGGTTTCGGGGTTTCTTTCTTCAACAACCATGGCCGAACGGGCCCTGAGAGAGTTTGTGTTACCTCACCTCCTGGTTGTGGCAACGCGCGTAAGCTCCAGAGAACCCGACTTGTAATTCGGTCCACGATCTTGCAAGACGGAGTCTCCGCTAGCTATGCTATGGCGTGGCTGATTGATGTTCATTGTCATTGTGGAGGCCAGAGGAGCGAGATATTCGACGATTCCTTCCTAGTCGCACAATGCTCAGATACAGATCCGGATATCACAGCCAGATTACTAAAGCAAGGACCAGTCACGGCAGCAAAGCAATGTGCACTTTTTCAATAAGGGAGCATTTAGGATTATAATAAGTTGAATATTCATTGTCGCTCGTGTTACAAACAGCACTCAGACACGACTCAGATCAAATCCTTGTTCGGTAGCATACTGGAAGAATACGCATCAAAGAATACGCATCATAACACTTTAACCTAACATCTGCACGTCTCTAAAGCTAGATCCTTACTAAACCTATACCTTTGCTCTGACCACGAATAAATAATGACTGCGGTATAAAGAGATAATGTGCTTGTTGAACCACGATTCATTCCAGGACATGAACGAAATACGTAGACCGTCACGGATGCAAATGCTTGTTCTATCACAATTTTCAGTGCCCTAAGCCAGCCTCCACAAGTCTTTTAAAAGCTCCATCTTCTTTCGCAAGCAAAGCTTGAGTTTTACCGAACTCCAGGACTTCTCCAGCGTCCAACACAAGGGTGTTCTCGTGATCCAAAATTGTCGATATCCGATGTGCAATGCTGATGATCGTGCTCTCCCGAAAAGCATTGCTCAGAGTCTCCTGTATAAAACTTTGCGTTTGTAGGTCAATTGAAGAGGTCGCTTCATCAAATGCGACAATCTTTGAGTTCCGTAAAAGTGCACGAGCGAGAGCAAGGAGCTGGGATTCTGTGAGCAATTTACCCGGTCAGCAGTCAGTTGACATCGCTTGATTGGAATAATGGCCACAACGCACCCCCGCGGGAAAATGAAGCTCCGTCTTTGATAACCGTATCCAACTTCTCCGGGAGGCGCTCGACCGCCTGTTTGATTTGACATCTCTCCAGAGCATGCCAGATTTCGTCGTCGGTGTGTTGTTCTTCTAGATCTAAATTCTCTCGAAGGGATAGTTCGAGCATCATGGGATCTTTAAACGAGTGAGAAAGGACACGGTGAAGAGGGAAGAGGTAAACCTTGTGGGATAATGGTCAGATTCGACCTTAAAGTTCGTAAAGGCACCGTGGATATGTCGATTCCATCAACTACATGTATGTTTAGATCATAAAACTGAAGAAAGGTAGACGAACTTGAAATAGACCCTCCCTCGTCGACAGGTAGCATTCTGAACAAGGCTCCAAGCATTGTGGATTTGCCTAGGATAGCACTCAACCTTTCTTGTCGGCAGTATAATATCCGAAGACCTCACCGCTCCCCGTCCTTCCGCACACGCCCAAACTTTGACCACCTCTGATGCGAAATGTCAAATTTTTCAATGCAGGTGGTAACCCGGGTCGATAACGAACGGTCGCGTTGTTAAATAGTACGGATCCTTCAGCGGGCCAGTCTTTCAGTGTCGATTTTGATGATACTGCGGAGTCTGAGCTGCCTTCTGTCAATGCAGTGGTATCTTCGGGCGGCAACTCGCTGACGACCAATCAGAGACGACGACGAGGAAGCATGACGCCTACGAGAACATTTTCAGCCTTTCCATCGCAATGATCAAGATTTCGGCTTGCATAATTGAACTGTAAACAATGTTAGCAGCTGCTGATATATTCTCAAAGTACACACAAAAGTAAATGGTTGAGCATCGTGGTCAGTTCGGTCGCTTGAACTAATGCGACAGCAACTAAAGCAGCAGAAGCGCTATCGCGTAAAACAACAGCTAAAGTAATGAGGGCAATATTGATGCAAGTCGTGATAAGAGAGGCGCTTGTGGTGAGCCAGCGTCGAGCCACGTTAAGCAGTAAGAAAGGCTTCTGCGAAGTTTGTGTTCGCGACGAGTTTAGATGCCGCAGAGTCTCTTCTCCTCCAAAGGCGCGGATCGTTCTCAGCCCATTCGGATCGATTCTGCAACGGGATTTGAGCTCAGCTCGAGGTCTCGGAGTAAGGATAAGACTACGTTTCACCGAATAAAGAATAAAGTGGGGACTTGCTGCCCATGTCTAGGCGACCTGCAGACTCGTTGAGTTAAGTTCCTTTGAGACTAGAGGACGAACGAAGCATTCTGCTGGTATGCTATAGCAAGTTGTTAGCAGAGACCACGGAAGGAAACGGTTCGACATACCCCATAAAATCTCTGAATGTACCAGAAAAGTATCGATGCCGCAGCAAAGACGATCAAGATATATGGAACCGAAACGGATATCAGGATGACGCTGCCGATGCAAGCAAGAGCAACGGAAACGGTATTGATGACGGCGATAGGCAGTTCCCAGCTGAGCGCGATGGATGAGCCAGAATTGTTAGGAGAGAAATAGACACACTCGACAACAAATATGTCCTGACTGAAGCGATTTATAATCTTTCCAAAGCTATTGGTATCTACGCGTCCTGTCAAACTTTTTCAAAGCTCGGAAGTCTCCACAAACCAAAAAAAGGCATGGATGTCCTTCACATAAGACTGTGAGAACAGTCGTAATGGGGGCATGGTACACACCGTAAAACACCCCTCGAAACCCGGCTGTGAATGACCCCCGAAACTTTAGCAGGAAAAGAGACAATGGTGTAGTAGATTCCTAGGGATAGGGCTACAAGGTAGGCAAGCTCGATGGCGGCATAGCCACCAATAAATTTAGGTAGGGTACCTTCTGGATTCGTTGTCTTCGACCACGCTTGCTGATATATGGGTATAGAGGAGTTGATGGCGCTAAAACAGTACGTATTAGCGAGATTTTAGCGGTAAAAGGGAGATACAAACGTGGCGGCGATTTCCAAAAGGAAATAGATAACAGCAGCAAAAACGCCCGATGCACCGCTGATTCTTTGATGAGAAGCAGCGTAAATTGGGAGAGAAACTCACAAATAGAACCAGTATGTTGAAAACTGGGTGACAAAACTCAAATCAGCTGTCCTATTCTTCTAGGAAGAGTACTGCCACGCACGCCAACCTTCCTGACTTCAAATTCGTCGTCCTTTTCTTCCTCCTCTTCCAGTCCATAAACTTGCTTTCCTTTCTGCTCCCCATGATTCTTTTTCTCCTTGCCCGAGTCAGTTTCGGATGTTGCCATGAACTCAGAAATAAACTGTGAGGTTACTCCTCCCTTTTCAAGTAGATCATCACATTTGCCGGTTTCTGCAATCTTGCAACTCTGCAACATGATGATCTCGTCTGCCGTTCTAAGCCGGTTGGCTGCTCCAACCCATAAGTTGCGCTTGAAACACCAAGAAAGCTCACCAGCATTCGTAACCATGAGAACAGTTTTGCCTTTGAGCAGTCCGTTCGGGCCAAAGAGGCTTTCAAAGACGTGAGTTTCGGTCGTAGCATCAAGCGCGGAGAGGACGTCATCCAAAAGTGCAATGTCTACTTGAGCAAATAGGAGACGAGCAAGAGCGACTCGGGCCTGCCTCAGAGCGACACTACATTTAGCTAGTACAGTCCGAATAGACAAAAACGCACCTTTTGACCCCCAGATAAATCGCTCGCTGGTGTCCTGTCTCCTCTGTGCAAGATCTATGCCCATCTAAGTTGGACCTTGTTGAAGTAGCAGAGTTGGCGAACTTGGAAATCGACGTCTAAGGCAACTGCTTTCACAACCTTCTCATAAAGCTCTGGGTTTGGAGCACTGAGAAATTCAATGTTCGATTTGACACTTTCCGCAAGTCGGAGCCACGGATTCTGGGAGCAGTAACCGATACGTCCATGAGCATGTAGATTCGACATAGTGCCATCGACAAGGTCGAGCTCCCCGAGAAGTGCTTGGAGTAACAAGCTTTTACCCTAAGGCAGATTAAGCTTGAGGGGGGGCATGATGCACCGAAAGAACGTACTGATCCTACACGTCCAATGATCATGATAACATCTCCTTTGCGACAATGGAGATCAATTTCCGAGAGCAAAGTCGTGCCATTGAGCTGAAATGAAGCTGCTGCTGCTTGAATAACGACAGCACCAGCTTCATACTTTTCTTTTTTCTCGTCATCCTCGGTGAGAGTACGATACTTCTTCTCCTCTTTCAACAGTAGCGTCTGTCAACACGCCAAAAGTTTAGGGAGTCGTGTTTGATGATGCAGGGAAACGGACCTCGATCCTTTTTATACTCACAAATCCACCCTGAACCGTGTTGTAACTCTGACCCAGGTTCAAAAGTGGTTCAGCGATGATAGACACCGTCGCAATGACCGTGAACAATTTGGATGGAGAAATCTGGTAAGTCGGATCGTCGGATACAAGAGCAGAGACCCCATAAGCGCTTTGCGCGGGGAATTGTAAGGAATCATCACTGGTGGGATAGAACATACATGAGGGTGCAAAGGTTAATAAAATTGGTGCTCCAATCTAGGAACCATCAGTGCGAGGCATCGAGACAAAGGCAAGCTTACTAGTAGAAACCACTGTCTTACATACTTCTTGACCAAAATACTTGTACGCCTTGACCTCAGTCTCCTTCAACGCGTGAATCTTTCCTCCCACAACCTCCTCGTAAGCCCCAAGTTTCACACTCTTGATATTCTTCAACACGCTGCCGATCAGCTTTGTCCTCTCATCAATAGACGTGCTCCACTGAGCCTGGGCTTTCCCAACATTCTTCGAGAGGATAGGAATAAGGAGCAAGGAGACAATGGCGCCAACCAGGGGGGCAATGAAGGCGAATTTTATTTGCTTGTAGAGGATCAGGAGCCCCAGCGCGATTGTTACAAATGCGGAATAAAGCTCTGCCCGTTCAGTTGACACGTCAGTCAGCCCGATTTGAAGGAAGGAGCATGCCAACCATGTAACACCCTTTGCTGGTTGCCTATCCGCTCCACGTCCACACTCATATAATTCCCCGCCGTTCCTCCTCCAATCTCGGCGGCGACAGAGATGTGAAGTTTAAGAGTTTTCCTATAGATAGCCTCGATGAGGAAGCCACGCAATACGGATTGTGCCCGATTAATGGCGTATTGTCTTTAGCCCATGAAGTATGCAATAAGCACCTCTTTTGTCCCCGAGGAAAAGTTATCGAGGAATCTAACACTCACTTCATTCCATCGGAAAGCGCAATAATTACCAGAACCAGCCCAAACGCAGATACGAGCGACCATCCAATATAGCTTGGTTGAGGATCGTCCGTCGAATATGTCCTTTGGCCCATATAGAATAAAGTCAGTGTGTGACGAATAAAGAGGCAGAAAGGATTCTCACGATATAAAATGGACAAGGTCTCCGATTAGCAGTGGCTGTGCAATCACCGCTAATGAGCGAACAAGGCATGGCACAACTGGAGCCGCCAGAGGGAATGCAAAGGCTGTGAGTAAGGAGCGGATGAGAGGGCGGTTTGCGTTCTTCTCCCTGTTGATCATGCTTAATCGCCAGCTAGCTGGAACAAAGAAAGAGGAAACGACCTATTCTTTTGCCACACCTTATCTCCCGTTTCCCACAAGGCCGTGCTTTCCAGGGCATCATCAATATCACCAAGGTCGTCCATAGTGAGAGGTTTATGGGCTCCCTTCCATAGGATCGGGAAATACCAAATAAAACAAAGTCTGGAGAAAAACCCTGCGGTGCTTTCTGGCGCCAGGATCATGCTTTGGTTGTACAGGAGGATAATCGAGCGTTTGGAGAACTGTTCTGTGACGAGGATGAAGAAGCGGCAGGTGTATTGTACGACGAATGCTCGGAAGAAAGGCGTTGACGACACATGGACCAGTGTGAAGGTCCGAAGAAGTGCGGTTTGGGAGAGAAGCGTGCAGAAGAGGTAGAGAGAGAGCAGGAGAGAGGAGCGTCTGGCCCGCGAATGCTCTAGGAGACAGAGACAGAGCGCTACAACCTATTTACAG